>CM038680.1:567329392-567499749 GCA_021605205.1 Aegilops longissima
GGCATATTTCAAAATACATGTAGGACTCAAATTCATAGGGTGCACACATTAATCATGGCAAAAATAACAAAAGTGCAAGTTCTGTTACGAAACAGAAACTATCAACACACAGCACTCTTCCAACAGCATTTCGGGCATCAAGATGAGCTCAAATGAAAATGATGCAATGAGATGAAATGATATACTCTTCGAGACGAACATTTTGACATATCATACGCGCAAAATGGACATACAGATGCAAAGATATACCACTTCGAAAATGCAACAAAATAACAATGATGCTAAAAAAACTTAGAAGGAAAAAGGGGAGGGGAGAGAGAGGTCAACGGGCTCTCGGCCCGAGGCCGGATCGGGGCCCGATCTGGATCGGCGGCGGCGGCGGTGGTGAGCTCCAGCGGGAAGGAGGAGGCGCCGGGCGGGCGGCCGCGCGGGCGCCGGAGCGGGCGCCGGAGGCGGCGGCGCAGCGGGATCGGGCGCGAGGCGGATCCGCGGGAGGCGCGGGCGGCGGGAGCCCGGAGGCCGGGCGGCGACGGCGCCGGCCGGTGGCGGCGGCGGGGGCCGGGCCGGTCGGGCGAGGCGGCGGCGGAGGCGGCGGCTGGCGGGCGGCGGCGGCAAGGGCGGCCGCGCGGCCGGGCGCGGGAGGCGGAGGCGGCCTGGTCGGCCGGGGGCGGCCGGCCGTGGGCCTCGCAGAAGGGCGGCGACCCCCGTGGCAGGCGCTGGCTGGCTACGGCGGCGGCGCTGGTTTCGTCCGCTGGCGGACACGTCCGCGCGGAGAGGAAATTTTTAGGGTTAGGAGGAAGAAGACCGGATTTGGACGGGGGAGATGTTTAAATAGGCATAGAGGGAGCTAGGAGAGTCCAAATGAGGTGCGGTTTCGCCACACGATCGTGATCGAACGACGGAGAGCATGGAAGTGACTTAGATGGGTTATTGGGCTGTTTTGAAGGGGTGTTGGGCTGCAACTTAAAAGAGGCCTTTGCGAGAGTGCGGTTAACCGTTGGAGTACCAAACGAGCTCCAAATGACCAAACTTGACCGGTGGTCTACGGTGGTATACCAAGGCCACTAGACAAACCTCGGTCCATTTCGAGAAGGTTTAGTACCCTTTACGGAAAAACGTAAAAGGACCGCCGGGGAGATAGGAGTGCCGGATTGCAAAAGCGGACAACGGAAAAATGCTCGGAATCAAGAGACGAACACGTATGCAAATGCGATGCACATGATGATATAATATAAAATGCATGACATGGACAAAATGCAAAAAGAAGAAAACCCAACCACGGAGGGAATATCATATATCAATGCCGAAAATGGCAAGAGTTGGAGTTACAAATATGGAAAGTTACTTCCGGGGTGTTACAAGTAGCAAATTTCCCTCAAGTGGATGACCTAAGGTTTATCAATCCGTGGGAGGCATAGGATGAAGATGGTCTCTCTCAAGCAACCCTGCAACCAAATAACAAAGAGTCTCTTGTGTCCCCAACACACCCAATACAATGGTAAATTGTATAGGTGCACTAGTTCAGCGAAGAGATGGTGATACAAGTGCAATATGGATGGTAGATCTAGGTTTTGTAATCTGAAAATATAAAAACAGCAAGGTGACTAATGATAAAAGTGAGCACAAACGATATTGCAATGTGTTGAAACAAGTCCTCATACTTTCACTAGTGCAAGTTATCTCAACAATAATAACATAATTGGATCATATAACTATCCCTCAACATGCAACAAAGAGTCACTCCAAAGTCACTAATAGCGGAGAACAAACAAAGAGATTATGGTAGGGTACGAAACCACCTCAAAGTTATTCTTTTCGATCAATCCATCGGGCTATTCCTATAAGTGTCACAAACAGCCCTAGAGTTCGTAGTAAAATAACATCTTAAGACACACATCAATCAAAACCCTAATGTCACCTGGATACTCCAATGTCACCTGGATACTCCAATGTCACCTCAAGTATCCGTGGGTATGATTATACGATATGCACCACACAATCTCAGATTCATCTATTCAACCAACACATAGAACCTCAAATAGTGCCCCAAAGTTTCTACCAGAGAGTCAAGACGAAAACGTGTGCCAACCCCTATGCATAGGTTCATGGGCGGAACCCGCAAGTTGATCACCAAAACATCAAGTGAATCAATAGAATAACCCATTTTCACCACGGTTATCCCACGCAAGACATACATCAAGTGTTCTCAAATCATTAAAGATTCAATCTGATAAGTTAACTTCAAAGGGAAAACTCAATCCATTACAAGAGAGTAGAGGGGGAGAAACATCATAGGATAGCAAAGCTCGCGATACATCAAGATCGTGCCAAATCAAGAACACGAGAGAGAGAGAGATCAAACACATAGCTACTGGTACATACCCTCAGCCCTGAGGGTGAACTACTCCCTCCTTGTCATGGAGAGCGCCGGGATGATGAAGATGGCCACCGATGAGGGTTCCCCCCTCCGGCAAGGTGCTAGAACAGGGTCCCAATTGGTTTTTGCTGGCTACAGAGGCTTGCGGCGGCGGAACTCTCGTTCTATTCTGTTCCCCGATCGTTTTAGGGTATATGGATATATATAGGTGGAAGAAATACGTCAAGGGAGCCACGAGGGGCCCACGAGGGTGGAGGGCGCGCCCAGGGGGGTGGGCGCGCCCCTTGCCTCGTGCCTCCCTCGTTGCTTTCGTGATGTGCACTCCAAGTCTCCCGGGTTGATCTCCTTCCAAAAATAACTTCAGTTTCATTCCGTTTCGACTCTGTATGATATCCCTTTTCTTTGAAACACTGAAACAAGGGAAAAAACAGGAACTGGCACTGGGCTCTGGGTCAATAGGTTAGTCCCAAAAATAATATAAAAGTGTAAAATAAAGCCCATAAACATCCAAGATAGATAATATAATAGCATGAATACTTCATAAATTATAGATACGTTGGAGACGTATCAGTGATACTATCCACTATTCAACTGCTTCGGGTTGCTCTGATTAGCAGACTGCTGCTGCTGTTGATTCCCTGATTATTCTTCTGGTTGGGACCACCCTGGTTGCCATGGCCTTGAAACCCGGAATTTGAGCCGCCGCCTCCATGACTCGGACCATGAGAGCCGGACCCTGAACCGCCATTCGGGCCATGGTTGTGCTGGATGGACTCCCTAAAGTGTCGCATTATGCTGCAATCTTTCCACAGATGGGTAGCTGGCTTCTGATCCGTTTCGTGTTTTGGACACGGCTGGTTTAGCATTGCCTCAAGGGAAAATTTTGTCCCTTGAGCCGGTCTCCCCTTACGACGCTGGTTATAATTCCGTGCACCGGTGTTAGACACAAAATCGTCGGCTTTGCGCTTACCGTTGCCGCCCTGATTGGTTGGGTTGTACTGCTGTCCCCTCATACCGCCACTCTTCTTTCCCTTTCCCGATCTTTCATCATCAGAGTCGGGGTCCTTGGTACTATCAGAGTCGGCATACTTGACAAGATCCGCCATGAGCTCGCCCATGTCGCTGCAATGCTGCTTAAGCCGCCCAAGCTTCTGCTTGAGTGGAAGGAAACGGTAGTTTTTCTCAAACATTAAAGCCGTTGAGCCGACGTTGATATTATCTGAAGAATGTATGATAATTGAGACCCGACGCACCTAGCTGGTCATTGACTCACCCTCGGCTTGAACACAAGAAACCAAATCCACGATCACATGGGCTGCTTGCACGTGTCTTTGAAATTCTGGATAAACCGGGCCTTCAGCTCCGTCCATGACCCGATGGAGTTGGCCGGCAGCCCCTTCAACCATGTACGAGCCGTCCCTTCCAGCATCATGGTGAAATACTCAGCGTATGCAGCCTCGCTGACATCTAGCATCTCCATAGCCATCTCATAACTTTCCACCCAAGCCTCAGGGGGCTGATCTGCTGTGTAATCAGGCACCTTACGAGAGCCTTTGAAGTCCTTGGGCAGACGTTCGTTTCGCAGAGCCGTCGTTAAGCACGGCACACCCAAAGCTCTAGAAGTTACACCTGCCTCAACTGAAGTCGTCGGGTAAACCGACACGTGCTGACGAGCCGCCAGTTGAGCCGCCAGCTCGGCCTCTCGACGCGCTTTGCCCTGGTCCACCAAATGCTGTGCATTGGCACCATTGCACACCGGGTCATGTCCATGAGGTTGGTTACGGTGTTGATCAGTACTCGAGACGGCTGGCGAGTCAATGTTCCTGCTGTAGCTCCGGCTTGGATGAGGGGTCGAATGAATTCGGTCACGACTATAGGAATAAGCCTGTTGCTGTACCAAAGCCGTTTGAAGAAGCTCCCTAGCCCTTCGGGTTTCAACCGTCGTTGGAGTCTCGCCCTCGACTGGCAGAGCCGCCAATCGCGTAGCTGCAACAATCATGTTGTCTAAAGGGGTGGCGTAATGACCCGGCGGTGTTACCACATGTGGAGGCGGGTTGTTATTCATATGCGGCAAACCTGTCACGTGCGGCTGAACCGACACTCCACCGCTGGCACTCCAGTCATCTGATTTATACCTGGCAGGTTACTGGCCCATGCCCCAAGTGTGTTGAAGAGGTTCCTTGACTCATATACCAAGGGCAGACGACTCCGGTGCTTTCTACTCAAGACTTCGTTTGCAGCATTCTGATCTACCATGAGCCGGTATGAATCTGCTTGAATCCGCTGTGCTTGGGCGTTTAGAACGGCCCGCTCCGCATTCATCCTAGCGTTCTCAGCCGCCAGGTCTTCTTTAGCCTGAGCTATCTCATCACGCAGCTTAGCCACATCCGCCTTATGATGTTTATGGTTGTCCGGGGTTACCTCCACGCCCATCAGAGTTGCTAGATCATCCAACAGATCTGTTAAAACTTGAGCCGGCGGGCGAGCTGAACCGCCAGCACCCGCTGCCGTCACCGCCGCTGCACTGGAAGTCATGGCCGCGGCGGCTGTCGAACCGAGAACCAGCTGGGTGCCAGCCATGAAGATCGCCACCCTATTTGGCGGCTCATGGGGGTCCGGAATACTGTCGCCAACGGAACAGCCCCAAGCCGTCCGTCTTGTAGTTGGTACATTGAGTTGGTATCACCCGTGGACGACTCACCATCAGAGTAGATGGCCGTCTCACCGCCAGACACAGAGCCTTCCCATTCAGCCCGGTGGATAAATCCAACAAAGGCACGCTTTACGGCGGGTTGAACCTGGGTGGGTCGTGCACGCTGAGCCGTCTCGATGATGTCGGTGCAGATGTCTGGCTCAAGGCCCGGTTCGCCGATCTTGCCAATGAAGACGTGGATTCCGCCGAAGGGGACCTGGTACCCGTACTCAATTGAGCCGGCCTCGGGGCCCCAGCCTGCATCGTCGACGTAGAGCTTGCCGCGACGACTCTTGGTCATCCGGCCCACAACGTATCCCTTGATTCCATCGAAGCTGCCCTTCAAGAACTCAAAACCACCGTGCGCTGGCCCCATGGTGGGCGCCAACTGTCATGGAATTGTCACGACAGATGTCCTAGTGAAAGGACTTAGTTGTGGAGCCATGGCGACGAGGTTAGCTTAAAGGACACCGGGAGTTTATACTGGTTCGGCCCCTTGCGGTGAAGGTAAAGGCCTAATCCAGTTTGAGGTGGTATTGCTAGGGTTTCGATTACCAGGGAGAGAATACACTTTGCCTGGCTTTCGATGTGTTGTTTTCTTGCCCTAAGCCGCTACCGGGTCGTCCCCTTATATACATGGGTTGACGCCCTACAGCCTACAGAGTCCCGGCCGGCTCATACAAACGTGTCCGACCCGGTGACTTATCTTACATGTCTTACAATACAAGTTACATATCCATGGCGGTTTACACTTACGGGCCTTAAGCCGCCTTCGAGTTTGGGCCCTTTAACAAGCTTATCTCATGAACCGCCATCTTCAATATACTCATGGGCTTTATTTAGGTGAACCGTCATTGGGATAGCCCGACCCCTTCTGGGCGGGTCATATCCAACAGTCATATCCCCAACACCAATGGCACAATAGGTATGTTTTAAACCTGTTTCTTTAACTGGTTTGTGAAAGTGCAACTATCCCTAGGTGGTTTTCGTAATTCATAACAACATATAGCTCATTGAGCTAATGCCATTCCAAGACTATTATTTCAGGAAAGCTCAATGAATGGCATGGCATGGATGATGAAAGTGGATACGTCAAATTACTAAGGACAAAGGATTGGCTCAAGCTCAAAAGCTCAAGACTCTTCATTTTACATTTTAGTGATCCAAGATCACATTGAGTCTATAGGAAAAGCCAATACTATCAAGAAGGGATGATGTGTTGCTTAATGAGCCTCTTGCTTCATGTGCTTAGTGATATGCTCCAAAACCCTCAACTACTTTCCCACATCCACAAATAACCTAAACCTAAAGCCAAAATCAGTCACACCGATTCTTTCTATCCGGCGCCACCGATTCCAAAATTCATAGACACTGCCACAAACCCTAAGAAAATCGGTCTTACCGATAGGGATCTCGGTCTCACCGAGATGGGGTTGCAATATCTCTGTTTCCCTTCGTAACGTTTCGGTCTAACCGAAGTGAGCGATCGGTCCCACCGAGATTGCAATGTAAACTCTCTGTTTCCTTTTTGTAACATTTCGATCTCACTGAAAAGAGCAAATCGGTCCCAACGAGTTTACCTGGCCAACTCTCTGGAAAGCTTATTACCAAATCGGTCTCACCGAGTTTGTGTAATCGGTCTCACCGAGATTACGTTATGCCCTAACCCTAACCAAATCG
Source organism: Aegilops longissima (assembly GCA_021605205.1). Taxonomy (NCBI): domain Eukaryota; kingdom Viridiplantae; phylum Streptophyta; class Magnoliopsida; order Poales; family Poaceae; genus Aegilops; species Aegilops longissima. The sequence continues at coordinate 567,336,142 of CM038680.1, forward strand.
GCCTCACCGAGATGCATGTCAGTCCCACCGAAAATCACTAACGGTCACTAGGTTTACTAAATCGGTCCGACCGAGTTTTATGATTCGGTCCCACCGAGTTTGGTAAATTGTGTGTAACGGTTAGATTTTGTGTGGAGGCTATATATACCCCTACACCTCCTCTTCATTCGTGGAGAGAGCAATCAGAACGAACCTACACTTCCAACTTACCATTTCTGAGAGAGAACCACCTACTCATGTGTTGAAGCCAACACATTCCATTCCTACCATATGAATCTTGATCTCTAGCCTTCCCCAAGTTGCTTTACACTCAAACCCTCTTTCCACCAGATCCAAAACCTATGAGAGAGAGTTGAGTGTTGGGGAGACTATCATTTGAAGCACAAGAGCAAGGAGTTCATCATCAACACACCATTTGTTACTTCTTGGAGAGTGGTGTCTCCTAGATTGGCTAGGTGTCACTTGGGAGCCTCCGACAAGATTATGGAGTTGAACCAAGGAGTTTGTAAGGGCAAGGAGATCGCCTACTTCGTGAAGATCTACCGCTAGTGAGGCAAGTCCTTTGTGGGTGACGGCCATGGTGGGATAGACAAGGTTGCTTCTTCGTGGACCCATCGTGGGTGGAGGCCTCCGTGGACTCGCGCGACCGTTACCCTTCATGGGTTGAAGTCTCCATCAACGTGGATGTACGATAGCACCACCTATCGGAACCACGCCAAAAACATCCGTGTCTCCAATTGCGTTTGAATCCTCCAAACCCTTCCCCTTACTTTCTTGCAAGTTGCATGCTTTAATTTCCGCTGCCTATACACTCTTTGCATGCTTGCTTGAATTGTGTGATGATTGCTTGACTTGTCCTAAAATAGCTAAAATCTGGCAATCTCTAAAATTGGGAAAAGGTTAAGTTTTTATTGGTCAAGTAGTCTAATCACCCCCCCTCTAGACATACTTCAAGGTCCTACAGTTTGCTGTTGTAACTTGCTCTATGTTGATTTCAGTTTCAATTGAATAAACAGTTATGTTCTCATGTCATGCACATTACAAAATGTTGTTATTGCTCTATAGTTTCCCACACTTATATTCTGTATATTCTGCTTTGTCTTGAACAAATATTATTTGAACTGTGTCTCTATCTTGATTTGGCAACAAAAACTAGAATGATATAGACCATAAAGTGACTATGGAACATAGATATATGTTTGTTTCATGCTATTATCCTGTGCACTTTACTACTGAACTGATTTACCAAAATGAGTTTCATATACAACATGGTAAACCTGTGATGTGTCTGCTTGTTTCTCTTTTAGAATGCAGACAAAATATTGGAGAATAGTACCCCATTATGCAATGGTAAAGGAAGTAATGCAGATAAGGTTCAAGATAGTGAGACATCCCTGTTGGTCTCCAAGAAAGCTGATAAAAACTACCTTGACGACAGTGAGAGAACCCAAAAGTCCTGTCTTGATGTAGTGTTCGAGTTACTGGCCACTACTACTGGCACAAGCTCTTCGAACTCGCTGCCTGAATCAGTTCGTCTTCTTGAGGCTTAGCTCCAAGTTGAAAGACATCGATCAGATGTGCTGCGACAGGAAGCTGAAGGACTGAGAAAGTCCCTGTAGAATTCAGATGCATACTTTCTGGTGCAACAGCAAGCGCTGGAGGATTTAAGCGCCAAACAAGAGAAAGTTAATAAGCTTGCTAAGCATCTTTCCAGCAATATGGGTACCCAGGATATTGTTTCTTGAGATCTTCTGAAGTTCAGTTCTGGACTTGTTTTGCTGCAGAGTTTATTTGCACTGGTCACCAACTTTGACAACTAGTGTATATGATATGCTGCTTTGTTCCCTATATTTGCACTGGTGGCGAACTTTGATGCCCAGTGGATGTAATATGTGTAATAGCCGTGATAACCTAGCGTAAGTTGCTTGCTTATTTATTTCCTTGTTGTCTTGTTTATTTGTTTGCTTGTAGTCAGTGCTGTTCTTTTCCCGCGGTTTGCTAGTGGCCGCAATAACCTATTTTTTAAAACTAGGCCACAATAACCATGGGCTACATATTTACTGTAGTGACACTAGGCCTTCTACGGGCCGTAGAAACAATGGGCCTTCTACGGGCCGTATCATCAATGGGCCTTCTACGGGCCGTATGATCGATTGCCCAAACATGGGCCAATAACATACCGCATTATGGCCATAAATGGGCTAGAGTTGGAATCATATGGACCGACCATAACGGGCCGTCGTTAATCGGTCGTATTTGATGACACTATGAAAACGGCCCAATGTATTAACGGGTCACAAACGGGTCGACTGTAACCATGGGCTGAATTTGGCCCACAAGCAGAAAATGACAGTAATGGGCCGTAAGTAACCGAATGCTAGAAATGAGCCTAAGAATAAATGGGCCCTGAGAAGGCCGAAAGATAACATGGGCTAGAAACAGCCCAACGGTATAATGGGTCGTTAATGGGTATAAAGTGATACACTGTTCATTACGGGCCAATTTCACCACGGGCCGTTAATGGGCCAAGAGTTACAAAGGGCCTCATATGGGCCGAAAGACTTCATGGGCTATACATGAGCCGGAAGTTAAAACGGGCTGGAATCATATTGGATGGCCCAGATGACGCTACTGGGCCTAATTCGGATAGGTCGTAACGGGCCCTGGGTTAGCGGTCTGTAAATGGGCTATATGCGAACAGGCCGTTAACAGGCTTTCCGTGGGCCGACCCGCCACCTTTTGACCAAGTCAAACGGGCCAGCCTTTTTACAGGAATGGGCCTCTGTTGGGCCGTGCCACATGTCGATGTATCATAGGCGCCTTCGGTCCAATGAGTGGATGACATCTGTCCCAACAGTGAGCCGACACGTGTTCCCTCCAGCCAATGATGATTTTAAACGTGGAAAATCCGCATTGGTCGGGGCTGTTAACAGGTTATCGGATCCAAAACCGGACCCGATAGCATGACGGTGAACCGTTATGGTGGTTGCCACATGTCGGTCACCCTTGTCGAAAACACTTCTATGACGCGGGATTTATTGTCATGGAAGTGGACACTTCCGTGATGATATTTTTGGTAATGTCATGGAACACTTCTACGACAACACATGTATGACTATCTTGATTCTGTCATAAAATCATCATGGATGTACATGCATGACAGAAAACGTGACCTACTGTGACAAACACGTATCATCACAGAAGTGTATTTTTTTGTAGTGTTGGAGCATGAGATATTTTTTGATTGTGATCCTTTGTGTGGAGGTTGGGATCGCGTGATGGTTAACTCCTACCAACCCTTCCCCTAGGAGCATGCGCGTAGTACTTCGTTTTGATAACTAATAGATTTTTGCAATAAGTATGTGAGTTCTTTATGACTAATGTTGAGTCCATGGATTATACGCACTCTCACCCTTCCACCTTTGCTAGCCTCACTAGTAACGCGCAACTTTCGCCGGTACCATACACCCACCATATACCTTCCTCAAAACAGCCACCATACCTACCTATTATGGCATTTCCATAGCCATTCCGAGATATATTGCCATGCGACTTTCCACTGTTACGTTTATTATGACACGCATCATCATTGTCATATTGCTTTGCATGATCATTTAGTTGACATCGTATTTGTGGAAAAGCCACCGTTCATAATTCTTTCATACGTGTCACTCTTGATTCATTGCACATCCCGGTACACGGCCGGAGGCATTCATATAGAGTCATATTTTGTTCTAGTATCGAGTTGTAATTTTTTAGTTGTAAGTAAATAAAAGTGTGATGATCTTCATTATTAGGGCATTGTCCCACGTGAGGAAATAAAAAAAAGAAAATGCCAAAATAAAAAAAGAAGTCCCAAAAAAATGAGAGAAAAGAGAGAAGGGGCAATGTTACTATCCTTTTTTTTCACACTTGTGCTTCAAAGTAGCACCATGATCTTCTTGACAGAGAGTCTCCTATGTTGTCACTTTCATATGCTAGTGGGAATTTTTCATTATAGAACTTGGCTTGTATATTCCAACGATGGGCTTCCTCAAATTGCCCTAGGTCTTCATGAGCAAGCAAGTTGGATACACACCCACTTAGTTTTCTTTTTGAGCTTTCATAAACTTATAGCTCTAGTGCATCCGTTGCATGGCAATCCCTAGTCACTCACATTGATATCTATTGATGTGCATCTCCATAGCCCGTTGATACGCCTAGTGGATGTGAGACTATCTCCCTCTTTTTGTCTTCTCCACAACCACCATATTCTATTCCACCTATAGTGCTATGTCCATGGCTCACGCTCATGTATTGCGTGAAAGTTGAAAAAGTTTGAGAATACTAAAGTATGAAACAATTGCTTGGCTAAAACAGGGGTTGTGCATGATTTGAATATTTTGTGTGATGAAGATGGAGCATAGCCAGACTATATGATTTTTTAGGGATAAGCTTTCTTTTGGCCATGTTATCTTGAGAAGACATAATTGCCTTGTTAGTATGCTTGAAGTATTATTGTTTTTATGTCAATATTAAACTTTTGTTTTGAATCTTATGGATCTGAACATTCATGCCACAATAAAGAATATTATGTGGATAAATATGTTAGGTAGCATTCCACATCAAAAATTCCTTTTTTATCATTTACCTACTCGAGGACGCACATGAATTAAGCTTGGGGATGGCTACCTCTTGAGCACAGCGTTGGTTTTCCCTTGAAGAGGAAAGGGTGATGCAGCAAAGTAGCGTAAGTATTTCCATCAGTTTTAAGAACCAAGGTATCAATCCAGTAGGAGGCCACGCTCAAGTCCCTCGTACCTACACAAACAAATAAGAACCTTGCAACCAACGCGATAAAGGGGTTGTCAATCCCTTCACGGCCACTTGCAAAAGTGAGATCTGATAGAGATGATAAGATAATATTTTTGGTATTTTTATGATAAAGACTAAAAGTAAAGAAAGCAAAATAAACGGTAATAGAAATTGCTAGTTGTTGGAAGATTAATATGATAGAAAATAGACCTGGGGGCCATAGGTTTAACTAGTGGCTTCTCTCAAGATAGCATAAGTATTACAGTGGGTGAACAAATTACTGTCGAGCAATTGATATAATTGAGCATAGTTATGATAATATCTAGGCATGATCATGTATATAGGCATCACGTCCGTGACAAGTAGACCGGCTCCTGCCTACATCTACTACTATTACTCCACACATCGACCGCTATCCAGCATGCATCTAGAGTATTAAGTTCATAAGAACAGAGCAAGATGACATGATGTAGAGGGATAAACTCAAGCAATATGATATAAACCCCATCTTTTTATCCTCGATGGCAACAATTAATACAATACGTGTCGTTTCCCTTTCTGTCATTGGGATCGGGCACCGCAAGATTGAACCCAAAGCTAAGCATTTCTCCCATTGCAAGAAAGATCAATCTAGTAGGCCAAACCAAACTGATAATTCGAAGAGACTTGCAAAAGAAGATTACATCGAATATTGTTCAGAGGAGATTCAAATATTGTTCATAGATAATCTTGATCATAAACCCACAATTCGTCGGATCTCGACAAACACACCGCAAAAGAAGATAAAATCGAATAGATCTCCAAGAGAATCGAGGAGAACTTTGTATTGAGATCCAAAGAGAGAGAAGAAGCCATCTAGCTAATAACTATGGACCCGAAGGTCTGAAGTAAACTACTCACACATCATCGGAGAGGCTATGATGTTGATGTAGAAGCCCTCTGTGATCAATGCCCCCTCTGGCGGAGCGCCGGAAAAGGCCAGAAGATGGGATCTCACGGGTACAGAAGGTTGCGGTGGTGGAAATAGGGTTTCGTGGTGCTCGTGGATATTTTCGGGGTACGTAGGTATATATAGGCGAAAGAAGTCGGCCAGGAGAGCTACGAAGGGCCCACGAGGGTGGGGGCGCGCCCAGGGGGGCATGCGCGCCTCCCTGCCTCGTGGCCTCCTCGTTGATTGCTTGACGTCCACTCCAAGTCCTCTGGATCACGTTAGGTCCGAAAATCACGTTCCCGAAGGTTTCATTCCGTTTGGACTCTGTTTGATATTCATTTCCTTCGAAACACTGAAATAGGCAAAAAACAACAATTTGGGCTGGGCCTCCGGTTAATAGGTTAGTCCCAAAAATAATATAAAAGTATATAATAAAGCCCATTAAACATCCAAAACAGATAATATAATAGCATGGAACAATCGAAAATTATAGATACATTGGAGAGGTATCAAGCATCCCGAAGCTTAATTCCTGCTCATCCTCGAGTAGGTAAATGATAAAAACAGAATTTTTGATGTGGAATGCTACTTAGCATAATTTCCAATGTAATTCTCTTAATTGTGGCATGAATATTCAGATCCAAATGATTCAAAATAAGAGTTCATATTGACATAAAAATAGTAATACTTCAAGCATACTAGCAAGTAATCATGTCATCTCAAAATAGCATAGCCAAAGAAAGCTTATCCCTAAAAAATCATATAGTTAGGCTATGCTTCATTTTCATGACACAAAATACTCCCATCATGCTCAACCCCGGTTTCAGCCAAGCAAATGGTTCATACTTTTTAACGCGCTTCAGCTTTTTCAACTCTTACGCAATACATGAGCGCAAGCCATGGACATAGCACTATATGTGGAATAGAGTGGTGGTTGTGAAGAGGAAAAAAGGGAGAAGATAGTCTCACATCAATTAGGCGTATCAACGGGCTATGGGGATGCTCGTTAATAGATATCAATGTGAGGGATTGCCATGCAACGGATGCACTAGAGCTATAAATGTATGAAAGCTCAACAAAAGAAACTAAGTGGGTGTGCATCCAACTTGCTTGCTCAAGAAGACCTAGGGCATTTTGAGGAAGCCCATCATTAGAATATACAAGCCAAGTTCTATAATGAAAAATTCCCACTAGTATATGAAAGTGACAATATAGGCTTTCTATCATGAAGATCATGGTGCTACTTTGAAGCACAAGTGTGGAAAAAGGATAGTAACATTGTCCCTTCTCTCTTTTTCTCTTTTTTTTCTTGGGCCTTTCTCTTTTTTTGGCCTTTTTTTTAGTCCGGAATCTCATCTCGACTTGTGGGGGAATCATAGTCTCCATCATCCTTTCGTCACATGGGACAATGCTCTAATAATGATGATCATCACACTTTTATTACTTACAACTCAAGAATTACAACTCAATACTGAGAACAAAATATGACTCTATGTGAATGCCTCCGGTGGTGTATCGGGATATGCAATGAATCAAAAGTGACATGTATGAAAAAATTATGAATGGTGGCTTTGCCACAAATACAATGTCAACTACATGATCATGCAAAGCAATATGACAACGATGAAGTGTGTCATAATAAACGGAACAGTGGAAAGTTGCATGGCAATATATCTCGGAATGGCTATGGAAATGCCGTGATAGGTAGGTATGGTGGCTGTTTTGAGGAAGATATAAGGAGGTTTATGTGTGATAGAGTGTATCATATCACGGAGTTTGGATGCACCGGCGAAGTTTGCACCAAATCTCAAGGTAAGAAAGGGCAATGCACGGTACTGTAGAGGCTAGAAAATTTGTGGAATGATGAGAGTGCATATGATCCATGGACTCACATTAGTCATAAATAACTCATATACTTATTGCAAAGGTTTACTAGCCCTCGAAGCAAAGTACTACTACACATGCTCCTGATTTCTTATGCTGAAGTAACAATCTATTCACAATGTAAAGTATGAATTAGAAACTTCATTAAAAACTAACAAACTATGATCTCAGTCATTGAAGCAATTGCAATTTATCATAACATCGGAAAGAGTCAATATAAGAGCTTTTCATCAAGTCTACATACTCAACTATCATTTAATCTTTCATAATTGCTAACACTCATGCAATACTTATGGGTATGAAGTTTTAATCGGACACAGAGAAAGATAGGGGCTTATAGTTTTGCCTCCCAACCTTTTACCTCAAGGGTAATGTCGGTGTCAAAACCGGCGGATTTCGGGTAGGGGGTCCCGAACTGTGCGTCTAGGCGGATGGTAACAGGAGACAAGGGACACGATGTTTTACCCAGGTTCGGGCCCTCTTGATGGACGTAAAACCCTACATCCTGCTCGATTGATATTGATATTGTGGATGTTTTACAAGAGTGGATCTACCACGAGATCAAGGAGGCTAAACCCTAGAAGCTAGCCTATGGTATGATTGTAAGGGTTGTTGATGATGTTCTACGGACTAGAGCCATCCGGTTTATATAGACACCAGAGAGGGCTAGGGTTACATAGAGTCGGTTACAATGGTAGGAGATCTACATATCCGTATCACCAAGCTTGCCTTCCACGCCAAGGAAAGTCCCTTCCGGACACGGGGAGAAGTCTTCAATCTTGTATCTTCATAGTCTTGGAGTCCGGATGATGATGATAGTCCGCCGATGATAGTCCGCCGATGATGGTAGTCCGCCATCCGGACACCCCTAATCCGGACTCCTCGGAGCCCCGAACCAGGCTTCAATGATGATAAGTCCAGCATGCGTGTAGTCTTCGGCGTTGCAAGGCGGGTTCTCCTTCGAGTTCTATGTACCTGCCAAACAGTGTCCAGCTTCCTCATCAATGTTGCGCGTCTTGGCTTCCACGCCCAATAATGGCCTTCTTCCACGCGTCGTGCGAATGTGAAAAGCCAGGGTGTCTTTTATGTTTCACCCCCTAGTTGTGCGAACAATCTGCCTATAAGGGAGGCAAGAATCCAGATCCAAATCACCATCTTCCTCTCGCAAATACTCATCGGAGCGCTTTCGACCAAAAATCCATTCCATCATGGACCGTCAACGCGGCTCCTCTTCTCGCGCCCCAGCCCTTTGCCAGAGATTGGATGAGATGCTCGTTCGCACAACGAGCTGGTGAAGCTCCAAATGGGGGATATCTCCTCCGCCTTCATGGTTCCGGTTCGAGCCGGGCTGGCCACCTACAAAGGAGGGAAGCAAGCGAAGGTTACCCCAAATCCCAACAAAGGGGCGGGTATGCTTCGTCCCCTATCTGATAAGGGGCTCGGATTTCTGTACATCCATTCCTCCGCTGGCTCACAGAGTTCTACGGACTCCAGCTTCATCACCTCACGCCCGCCTCAATCCTGCATATTGCGGGTTATGTAGCTCTTCTTGAGCTTTTCCTGGGCGTCGAGCCCCACTTCAAGGCTGTGGAAGAGGTTGTTCTGCCTGTACCCGCTCTCACGAGGGGTCCATATATCAAGTGGGCGGCGCCAAATATGGCGCATTGCCGGACCGGATATCCATCCGGAACCCCTAAGAAGGCGCTCAAGACTGGCCTTCGAATGGTTTTATATAGAAGACGCCCGCTGCGGACCTGTTCGGATCGGCCTCCGGAGTTCAGCAATGCTCCTCTGAAGAAACGCCTTAGTTGGCGTCCATGAGCCCTGTCCCGAGGAAGACAAGAGCGCCCATTATTTGATGGGCGAATAAGGTTATCGGCCCATGCCAGTTGACCATGATTTGAGTCATGGCAACATGCATTACGCGGCGGTGCAGCCACTACAATACAGGGCCACCCCATGTGGGATTTCAACGGGAGGACGATGCCACCCGTCATGGCCGCAAAGGGCGGATTCGCCAAGATCCGTGACGATCTTGTCCGCCTGTATAAGGGGAGAAGGAGGATTTCCTCGGACGAACCCGTTAAATGGGTTTTCCATGAATAATCCCGGCCTTGGGTAGCGAACACTCAGCGTGCCGACCTGTGCCTTCAAACTTAAGTTTCTTATATCGTGTTCTTCTTTCGACGCAGGAACTGCGCTGGACTGTGGAGGGAATGCTAAGTCCGGCTCCACAGCCCGAGGATCCAGACAGATCCCGGGATCCGGCCTCCGAAGAGGATCCGGACATAAAGGTGGAGCTAATCGACGGGGTGTTCCACCAGCTCAGCATGGACAATGCTTTAGTCGCCATCACGGCCGACTATCCCGGACTATATCCGACTTCCCAGGTGATGGCGGCCGAAGCCCTGGCACCGCTATTCCTTCCTTGCTTATTTCGACCACCGTATATGATGGCATTTGCAGGAGGCGCCCTAGTGCGAGAAGCCGAGCCAGCGGTGGCTGACCAACAAGGGCCATTCGGACCAAGAGGCGGAAGAGGAGCGGCGCGACTGAAACGTCGCCGCAAAGGTGTAGCTCACAATTCAGTATTTAGAGCAACGTTCCTAGGAAGCGTTTGAGTGCTCATGACTTTTATAGGGAAAAAAGCGTCCGCCAGACTGCGGGCATAGAAGTTGTCAATCCAACCTCTACCAGCCGGGCTCCCGCACCTGGTCAGGAGGGGGAGGCGAGCGCAAGGCGCGAGCCGGACGTTCCTCCGACGGAGGATGCCTACAGACTGTCCGCCACCAAGTATGAGGTGGAGAGTGCCCTGAATCACAGGCGCCGCCGGACAGTATTTCATGACGCGTGCTTCTCCCGCGAGGCGTTGAATGCCTTTAACACGGGGGACGCGCACCTTCGTGCTGCTCGAGATGGTTTTATCAGAGCCACGGAGCAGTATATAAAAGACATACGGGTAAGAGAATTTAATAGTTATATATGCCAGTAGCCCCCGAGACTTAAAGTAGTTATATTAAACTGATTTACGGATCATATGAAACGTAGGATCTTACCGAGAAGAATACCCAACTGTCTCAGGAGCTGCAAGAGTGCAAGGCCCAACTTGAGGCCGCATTTTCTGGCGCAGGAGGAAACGCAAGGACCTCTCCTGGTAACGCATTATTTTAGAAAGATAAGTAGCGTTTGGCCTGTGCGCAAGTCTAAAAAACGGCATTGCAGGTGCTGCCGGACAAGATCCGGACAGGCAAGAACTTCTGCGCCAACTAAAGGCCGGCGAGAGGGTGCTGCATAAGGTGCAGCATGAAAGGAACAAGCTCCAGGATGCCCATGCCCAGCTTGGAGAAGAGCTGAAAGGCGTCGGGCCGAGCTGTCGGGCCCGTTAAGGAGAATCAGCGGCTTCGCCGCGGCATATATAGTAGTGCTTGAGCGAACTCCTTTGAAAAGAAGAGTTCGGCGAGGAAGTCAATTTGATGTAATATGTCTCAGAGGTATGCTCACAGTCGCCCTCGGAGGAGATGCCCGTAATAACGGGTGATCAACTTCCCAATTGTTGCAACTGATCGAACGAGTTGGCAGGCTATGAGTGGCGCCATCCAGCGTTATGGCCAGCCTTCTCCATACCCGAGGGTCTTGGGAGCTTCGGAGAAGCTGCGAGGAGTCGGCAGCGCCCATTTATGGAAGATTTCGCCTGCCGCCAAGGTGCCGTGGAGGCCGGGCCATGGTAAAGACGCGGTACAAGAAGGCGGATCCCAACCACATGGCGAAGTCGGACTGTGGGGCCCGATGGGAAGGAGATCCTGTGAGTTTAGTATACGCCAAGTGGAGTTGGTCATGAATTTTCCCAACAGGACTGTAAATTAGACAACCTGTTAGACGGGATTGAGGAAGAATACAATCACCGATTTGACAATGTATTATAAAATTACATACAAAATGCCTTCTAGCCGGATTGTAGATCGCTTTGTCTTTGCCGACCTTTTAACTTCGACCTCGGGACCCTAGAGTTCGGTGTGTCCGAATACCTTCTCGGTTATGAAACAACCGGGTATGCATGGAGACCAGCGTAGGGGTCATCGGTGCTTTATCGCATAAGTGCCCAACTAGTTATGTTATATTACATGGGTAGTAAGAAACATCTTCCAGGAGAATAGTTCCGTTAAGGGTTCCTTTCCTCTGGGGTGGCATGCCCTAAAGTGCATGTCCGGACTGCTAAAAAATCAGAAAAACATCCGGGGCAGATAAATAATTGGATAAAAAATCATCTTTTAAGTCACCGACCGAATATTCCCTTAAGAACGCTTAGCTTTGGCTTCACCCACCGAGGTACACATCCGCTGACCCGCAAGAATAATCGCAGAGGTGCTCTCTTTACCTCCTAGCCGAACAATCGGGAACGTAGGGGTAAGCACAGAGCCAGCAACCCAGCTTGGCCAAAAATTAAGTCATATCGATGCATATAATGGTGAATAAAAGGTACATGTGGAGGCTTGACACATGTGCTGGGCATGAAGCCCAGATAATTAAGCTTCGGTAAAGAAGCCCCAGTATAATGAGTGCGGATAGCACATCAATTGCGCGCGAACGTTGCGCAGGTAGGCCCTTTAAGGCTTGGATGAATAGGGTTGAGAAGAAAAAGATGGCAGCTGAAGTAAAAAAAAAGAAAAAAAAATTGGACGGGGGGAAAGGGACAAACTCTTAGTCCGGCGCTAGGCATAGAATCGTCGGAGGCGGGCTGCGTTCCATGGGTTCGGCTCGAGTTGGTTATCCGATGCATTTCTTAGACGGTACGCTCCACCGGTCAAGACTTGATTGATGATGAAGGGGCCTTCCCATTTGGGCTTGAGCTTGTCCTTTTTCTTGTCCGGCAGGCGTAGAACCAGTTCGCCAACGTTGTAAGTCTTGGCCCGTACTTCTCTGCTGTGATATCTTCGAGCCTGCTGTTGATAGAATGCGGAACGAGCCTTGGCGACGTCGCGCTCTTCCTCCAATGTGTCCAAGCTGTCCTGCCGATCCAACTCGGCTTCTCTTTCTTCGTACATGCGCACTGAGGTGAGTCATGAATGATGTCGCAGGGCAAAACTGCTTCTGCGCCGTATACCATAAAAAATGGTGTGAATCCGGTAGTACGGTTAGGCGTTGTCCGCTGTCACAGCCCTAGAGTTGTTTGACACTAGTTGCACTAGGCTAGCCTTCATGTTGCATCATGTTTAGAATTTTTGAAACTTGAACTGAGGAGATTTGGAAGCCTCAAAAATTTAAATAAAAGAAGGGCAAAACCCCTAAAAATCCCATTCATTGTTCCAAAATGTTCTTCTTAAATGTTTGATAAGTTTTGGCAAGGGTTCTGGTCCCAACCAAAATATTGAACATTTATAAGGAATTAATCTTGGGATTTTGAATTTAAATCATTAGCTATTTGAATTTGAATTATATTCATATAATTAGAATATAATTTCAAATACCCTGAAATATTTTATGAGCTTTTGGAAAAGTCCATCTAGCAGAATAAAAGTATTCAGAGGAGTTTTTGGCATTGTTTGAATTGTTTTAAATTCAAAACAGTGGCAAAGGATTCAAAACAAAACAGAACAAAATAGAAAACAGAAAACAATAAAAGGAACAGAGCTCACCTGACCTACCTGGCGCCCAACCGGCCCAACCTCCTTCCCCCCCCCCCTGCTGGCCGGCCCATTAGGCAGCCCAGCCCACCAGGGGCACCGCTGTCTTCAACCTCTGCCTACTGGCAGAGGCGTGTCGACGCCGCACGCCGCCACCTCCTCCTTCCAGCCTGCCTGGCCTCCCGACCTCCTTGCGATGCCACGCGCCCCCGACCCCCTGACCCCTCACTCTTCCCTGCACTCTCCCTCCTCTCTCGCTCTGCGCCTCGTGCCCGAGCCGCCGCCGCCGCCGCCACCACCGCGCCACAGGGCCTCCTCGCCCCCGACTAGCCCACCAGCTCCGCCACTCCATCCTCGCCCTCCCGCCATCACACGCGACCGGAGAAGCCCCGAGGCGCCGCCCCGCCGTTCTTCCCTCTTCGGACCCGCCGGTCGCCGTCGACGAATTCGTCGGCTCCGGGCCGTCCCCGACCTCGCCGAGCATCCCAACGCCATCGCCAGGAGCCCCGCACCAACCCCCTCTCCCTGATGCCGATTCTTTCCTCTAACCACGGGCCCCGCCGAGCCCGAGAGCTTGTCGCCGCCGGCCACGAGGTCGCCGCGGCTAGAGGCCCCGCACGTCGCGTCCGAGCACGCTGTCGCCCTCGTCGCGTTCCCGGGAACCCAGAGCACTTACCCACTCCTCCTCCCGTGCCCCAAAACGCCGCGTGTCCGAAGCGTGCCCAAGCTCCGCCGCCAGATAGCTCGTCGCCGGTGCCTCTACCGCCGCCCGAGCTCAAGCCCTCCACCAAGAGCTTCGCCCTTCCCTCCCCTAGGTGCCTTCCGCGACCCATTTGGTCGTCGGAATAGTAAATTGCACTTGCGCCGCCGGCTGGCTCGCGGCTAAACGCCGCGCCACTGACTACTGACCGCGTGGGTTGACCCACTGCCCGGTTTGACCTCCCCCTCTCCCCACTGACATGCGGGCCCCGCCCGGCTAACTAATCTAGTTTAGGTTTAAACTAATTTAACTTAACCTAGGTTAGTGCTAATTAACTAGGTTAGCTTAGTTAGTCACTGACGTGTGGCCCCCACACATCAGGTTGGACCTGGGGCGCCCTGTTGACCCGCTGACGTCACATTGACGTCAGGCTGACACAATAACTAGGTTTCTAGATTTAATTTAATTCAGTAAATTCCAGAAAATACCCCAAACTTCTAAAAATCATATAAATTCAACTGTAACTCGGATGGAAATAATTTATATATGAAAAATGATCAGAAAAATATGAAGAATCTGTTTATGCCATGATCATGCATGTTTGAACAAGTGAACCTCACTGAATAGGATGAATCATGATTAGGGTAACTTATGAAATAGCATTTGGAGTTGGAGTTCAACCTTGTTTGAATTCCACTTCAATTAACTTGGATTATTATTGCATTAGGTGAATTCAGTACCTTAATATGACATGTCATTCATGTGAATGTGCATTGCATTGATTGTGTTCTCTCTTGTTTGCCGGTAATTGTCCCCTCTCGGTAGACGATGTACCGACGATGAGTTCGATGACACCGATGAAGAACTATATTATCTTCAGAAGTGCCAGGCAAGCAAAACCCCCTTGTTCATTCCGATATAATCCCACTCTCTCGCTCCTGCTCTATTTTACTGCATTAGGACAACAACGACTCATGTGTTACTTGCTGCGGTAGCTGAACCCTTGATCCTTTGCATGACCTGTCATTCCACAGTAATTAGATGAAACCCACTAGCATGAGTAGGAATTGTTTGAGCCATGTTGTGCCTACTCATTTATGCTTGTTTGTCATGCCTGCTACTGCTTAGAGTTGAGTCGGGTCTGATTCATCGGGAATGAATTGGAATTGTTATGAACATGTCCTATTGTGTGTGAGCTAAGTGTGAACACGATTTGGTAAAGGTAGCGGTGAGAGGCCATGTAGGAGTACATGGTGGGTTGTCTCATTGCAGCCGCCCTCGTGAACTGAGTTCTGTGTTTGTGATCCATGATACAGTTACTACCACGCATTGGGCCCAAACCAATGGACCCTCTCGGCTTCTTGACCACCCTTGTCCTCACCCGGAGTTGCAAGTAGTTTCGTGTTTGTAGCATGTCAGGGCCGCACGCAACGCTGACCTTAGGGGTGGGTTGTGTTGCGGTAGGCACCGTGGGTCGGTGTACCGAGTGGCCGTTTGGTATCTCGGGAACCTGCACACATCGCTCGGGGCTGTATGGGAAACCTCGGCGGACTCCTCGGATGGAACCCGAATAGGCGATAAACCTGGACTAGGGACTTGAGTGTTTAGGTAGGCCGTGGCCGACACCCACGCTGGGCTTCCGCTGAAGGTTGCCGAGTACATGTCGTAAACGGCGGTAAGTGGTGAGGCGCGTGTGAAGAAGTACACCCTGCAGGGTTTTAATATGATCTATTCAATAGCCGTGTCCACGGAGAAGGACTTCGGGTTGCCTATATCAGTTCATAGACAAGTGAAAGTGGATACTCTAAAATGCGCAAGATAAGCGTGAGTGCTATGGATGGCGTTCTCGTAGGGAGGCGGAGCGGGTCCATAGTGGTGTATTGTTATGGTGAATATGTGGACTCGTAGCGCCACCTCAAAAGAGTTACTTGCAATCGTAGTTCAGATAGCCACCGAATCAAAGCTGGCTTGCTGCAGTCAAACTCCACCACCCCTTTTGATAATGATGCATATGTAGTTAGATCTGATGTAAGTCTTGCTGAGTACAATTGTACTCACGCTTGCTTATTTTATGTTTTGCGAGAGACGCGGTCTCGCTAGTAGTTCCACGTGGACTTGACGCTTAGCTTGTTACCTCAGCTACGATCTTGTGCCTCGGCAGATCTGGTAGATAGTCGCTTCTCAGCCCTTTTCATTTATAGTTGTCTCACTCGGACATGATTAGCTTCCGCTTGTGCTTTGACTTGTATGCTTCGAGTGTTGGGTCATGAGACCCATGTTTGTAATATCTCGCTCCTCGAGCCTAATGAATAATATTTTGAGTCGAGAGTTATGTTGTGGTGCCACGTCGTATTTACACATATTGAGCATATTGTGTGTATGTTTGAAATGCTTGGTATGTGTGGGATCCGACAAACTAGTTGTTTATCCTTGGCAGCCTCTCATATGGGGAAATGTAGTCTCGTGATTCTGAGCGATAGTAGTCCGCTACAGCCCGGTTCACCGGAGTCCTGCTAGCCCAGCACTACTGCTTGGACACTTGACTGGCCGGCATGTGTTTCACTTCGTTCCTATGTCTGTCCCTTCGGGGAAATGTCACGCGGTGGTATTCGGAGTCCTGCCTAGCCTGCTACAGCCCGGGATACCGGGGTCCTGTTAGCCCAGTGCTACAGCCCGAATACATACGTTGATGACCGACATGCTCGATGTGATTCACGTATGCCTGTTCCCATAGGTTAGCGCCGTTTTGGGTTCACGACTAGCCATGTCGGCCCGGGTTCTTTGTCATATGGATGCTAGCGACACTATCATATACGTGAGCCAAAAGACGCAAACGGTCCCGGGCCATGGTAAGGCGACACCCGTGGGAATACCGTGCGTGAGGCCGCAAAGTGATATGATGTGTTACATGCTGGATTGGTGTGACTTAGGATCGGGTCCCGACAGCGTTGGTATCGAGCTCGATCGTCAGAGGATTACCAAGCCAAACTGGTCAAGTTGTGTCTAGAAATGCTTTAGTTATATAAGGGAATTGATTGTGGAAGGGAACGTAAGGCTCTTTTTACTCCTTATACCTCATGGCCTTCTGATCTGAGTCATCCTCTTCTCTTCTACGGGGTTTAAGAACTAGGCTTCTCATCTACCCATTAGGATGACGTGTTACTAATCCATAGACCTATAAGATTGTTGGTTTTAATCCCGCCAGTTCCTACTACTCCTGTATGATCACTGTTGATCCCAGAATCTTGTTATGATGTTGTTGAGTGGTTATGCCACCATTTTCTGCAGGATGTCTCAAATCATTTTGAGCATTTACAGCCGTTATGCTGTCCGAGTCATCCCAGGTCTCTAAATAGTCTGATGCATTTGCAAATCCTTTCTTCTGTTCCCGATGTCCTTTTGGGCCAGATTAAGCACACTAACCAGTCAGTCGAGGTACTCCATTGCCTCGACATATATGTTGGAACTATTATTATGACCCTAGATGCTTAGGAGGTCACCTAGCAATTTAGCAATGCTTTTGTATCCCAAGTGTGATGATCCTGGCCATCATTTTCGAAAGCATCCCGTGATGCCATTTAGTAGTAGGTATTCTACTCCTGGGTTGCTGAACCCGAGATTCATCCTACTTCATGTTGTTAGTATTTACTAGTGCCTTTAGGATATTAGTAACCTTTGCGATAGTCCTCGAGGTCCGTGGTATTTTCTTCTTCCAAATACTACGAACCGCTTATGGCAGAAGTTCCTTGTTGAATCAAACATCACAATAAGAGTGCTCTTGAGGAGTTCTCCATTCATAATTGTGAATCTGCCAATTCTACCTTTCTGCATGGGTTATCCGGAAGAAATGTTGAGCTTCGCTCGACATACTAATCTGTGCATCCACAAATCAGAAAATTATATGTTCCTTTGAGTTGTTCTCTTAGATGCCTTCTGACCTTCATCTATCAATCGATAGCCAAGGGTATGTGTGCATTTGTGTTCATCGATGCATTTTATCCTTGTGGTCCGTCAAGCCATTCTATTCCGGAATGACTAGGAGAAACAAACTCCAGTACCTCATCCATTTCTAGGATTGGGTCAAAGTAGTTGTATCCCGCAGATCAAAACGCCAATTCAGCTTTTGTTCTGTTCTACCTTGGAGTGTTACCATCTTTATGTCAAGAGTGTCATGGGAATTGCACAACCTCCTAGGAATTCTTGACGCAGTGATACTCTCGCTATCATTATTCATTCCTCGGTTCCGTGTTGTTGCAACCGGAATGCCGGCAAGTGAATTGTGATGTGTGAAATCAATACCCCGGGCAACTCGTTGCTTGGTAGTGAATGGACAATATTCTCATTCTTAGCGTGTTGGTTATTAAACCATCATCCTAAGATTGATCGTGCTACCTAGTCCTTATTTTCGGTGCACTCTTCGATTGATGAGTTAGGATCTTGTCAAGTCCTCACTCATTTGATAATATCGTCCTGCCTCAAAAGCAAGATTGTTCTCGAGCTTAGTAATATATCGGTGGTTCATGACTTTCCAAATATCTTCTTGGAAGTGTTATCAGGTTGTCACCTGACCGCTATGTTGAGTTCGTGATCATATTGGTTTTCTTCTAAACCACCCCTTCTCCAAGAATCTGTGTTGGATATCCCTGAGCTAGTTGGTTAAGCTAGACAATAACTTGGAGAGTTGGAAGATAAAAGCTTGCCTAACCTAGTTCGATCCAAAGGGATATTCTTGTGTAGTGTGTGTTGAAGAAAGATGATATCTTCATCGATTGGTCCCTGTGATCAGTTGCTGGACCTATTGTCTTATCAACTCTTTGATTGAGTATGGGCCATTGTCAAGTCAAATCAGAACCAACGATATTCGTAATGTTGTCTTACTCGTGGTTAATCCCTCGAGCATACCCATTACATCTTTGGTCTGACCAATGCTATCACCGTGTTCACATGATGGTGGAAGTCCAGTGATATGGAAATTCCGATGAGTTGCTGTTGAGCCCATCAGTAGCATTTTGTCTCCCCCATGAGTCATGTTGAGCATCAACCTAGTATTGGAAACTTGTGTAAGCAATGCCTTCGTGATCCGTTCATGAAGCCTATGCTTGGATGGAAGGAGTGACTTCCTCGAATTCATGTGCTTTAGGTGTAAGTTGCCGCCATGAAAATGAGAAAGGTTTGCTTTGTTTCCTCTGGAATCATCCCAAGTCAGTCATGCATGTGCGAAGTATTCTATGGTTTGACAGACTGATCATCTTCATTCCGTATGTATTCCTAGCACACCAAGCCACTAACTGATTTGTACAAGGAGAAGGAGTTCTTTCATAAGAGCTAATCATGACTTATGTTAAGACTTCGATGTCCTCGATGATGGTTCCCCACCCGAACTCGGTAGTGTTTCATTATAAGACTACCATGTGGTCATGCTTGTCTAGGACAACATGTTCACAGGTTTGTAGCAGAACCAACTCATGTCTTGGAGCTTGCTATCGTAGTTCATATCCCGAGAATCTCGCAACGCCATCTCGTCGAATTGTGTTGCAACCCTTCCTTTTCAGACATGATGAGTCTGAAATATCCTAACACCAACCAGATCTGAATCTCAGGCAGATATGATGGTTGGAACATTCGAACAGTTGCATTTCGTTCCCAGCTTGCACCGTCTTTGTGCCATTGCACTATGGGCTGCCTTCGTAGTAATTTCTGTTCAAGGTTATCTTCAAAAGTGGACTTACCATGGGTCCCCTCCACCTCCGATGATAAGCAAAATCATCCATTGCGTTGTCTTCAACAAGGTAGTCCACATCATCCATTCTAGTCCGGTGTACCATTCCTTTGCCTCCCACCACATGATCGCTTGCGATTGCCTTAGGCTGGTATAAAGAGTTCCAATGACCTATGGGTCAGAAGTAATTCTTTTTGCCACTTAAAGGAATAGTTCTTGCGCCACCTTTCTCGAGGTGTCCTGTTACGGGATCATGGTAACTATTTCCTCGCCACCCTGACACCATCCACCGTCTCCCTAAGCGTGGAATTGTTGCCACCAATCAAACCCCGTTGTTGTTCTTCCATCCCTCTCGATGCATTTTATGTCTCAACTCAAGATGTGTCACCGTCTCAGTCCGTGAGTCGATCATGTTTAACTTGATCTTTGTGAAGATCGAATCATGTAGGGTTTCCCTTTCTTTACATTGTCGTGTCGGTGAAGATCTCAAGACGCCAAGACCAAGATGTTGGAGTAAATCAACATCTTCGAGAAGGCAAATGGATCATGAAGATTATGATAGTTTGTGACTTCCTTTTCCTCTTACTCACGCCTTGAATCTCGGGCGAGATTCTTGTTTAGTGGGGGTGAGTTGTCACAGCCCTAGAGTTGTTTGACACTAGTTGCACTAGGCTAGCCTTCATGTTGCATCATGTTTAGAATTTTTGAAACTTGAACTGAGGAGATTTGGAAGCCTCAAAATTTAAATAAAAGAAGGGCAAAACCCTAAAAATCCCATTCATTGTTCCAAAATGTTCTTCTTAAATGTTTGATAAGTTTTGGCAAGGGTTCTGTCCCAACCAAAATATTGAACATTTATAAGGAATTAATCTTGGGATTTTGAATTTAAATCATTAGTTATTTGAATTTGAATTATATTCATATAATTAGAATATAATTTCAAATACCCTGAAATATTTTATGAGCTTTTGGAAAAGTCCATCTAGCAGAATAAAAGTATTCAGAGGAGTTTTTGGCATTGTTTGAATTGTTTTAAATTCAAAACAGTGGCAAAGGATTCAAAACAAAACAGAACAAAATAGAAAACAGAAAACAATAAAAGGAACAGAGCTCACCCGACCTACACCGGCGCCCAACCGCCCAACCTCCTTCCCCTCGCTGGCCGGCCCATTAGGCAGCCCAGCCCACTGTGGGCACTGGCTGTCTTCAACCTCTCGCCATCGGGCAGAGGCGTGTCGACGCCGCACGCCGCCACCTCCTCCTTCCAGCCTGCCTGCCTCCCGACCTCCTTGCGATGCCACGCCCCCCGACCCCCGGACCCCTCACTCTTCCCGTGCACTCTCCCTCCTCTCTCGCGCTCTGCGCCTCGTGCCGAGAGCCGCCGCCGCCGCCGCCGCCACCACCGCGCCACAGGCCTCCTCGCCCCCCGACTAGCCCACCAGCTCCGCCACTCCATCCTCGCCCTCCCGCCATCACACGCGACCGAGAAGCCCAGGCACCGCCCGCCGTTCTTCCCCTCTTCGACCCGCCGTCGCCCGACGACAATTGCTGGCTCCAGCCGCCCCGACCTCGCCGAGCATCCCAACGCCATCGCTGTGAGCCCCCGCACCGAACCCCCCTCTCCCTGATGCCGATTCTTTCCTCTAACCACGGGCCCCGCCGAGCCCGAGAGCTTGTCGCCGCCGGCCACGAGGTCGCCATGCTAGAGGCCCCAGACGTCGCGTCCCGAGCACGCTGTCGCCCTCGTCGCGCTCCCGGAACCCAGAGCACTTACCCACTCCTCCTCCTGTGCCCCAAAACGCCGTGTCGAAGTGCCCGAGCTCCGCCGCCAGATAGCTCGTCGCCGGTGCCTCTACCGCCGCCCGAGCTCAAGCCCTCCACCAAGAGCTTCGCCCTTCCCAGCTCCCCTAGGTGCCTTCCGCGACCCATTTGGTCGCCGAATAGTAAATTGCACTTGCGCCGCCGCTGGCCGGGCTCGCCAAGCGCTAAACGCCGCGCCTCGCTGACTCACTGACCGGCGTGGGTTGACCCACCGCCTGTTTGACCTCCCCTCTCCCCATCGACATGCGGGCCCCGCCTGCTAACTAATCTAGTTTAGGTTTAAACTAATTTAACTTAACCTAGGTTAGTGCTAATTAACTAGGTTAGCTTAGTTAGTCATCGACGGTGGCCCCACACATCAGGTTGGACCTGGGCGCCTGTTGACCCGCCGACGTCACATTGACGTCAGTCGACACAATAACTAGGTTTCTAGATTTAATTTAATTCAGTAAATTCAGAAAATACCCCAAACTTCTAAAAATCATATAAATTCAACTGTAACTCGGATGGAAATAATTTATATATGAAAAATGATCAGAAAAATATGAAGAATCTGTTTATGCCATGATCATGCATGTTTGAACAAGTGAACCTCACTGAATAGGATGAATCATGATTAGGGTAACTTATGAAATAGCATTTGGAGTTGGAGTTCAACCTTGTTTGAATTCCACTTCAATTAACTTGGATTATTATTGCATTAGGTGAATTCAGTACCTTAATATGACATGTCATTCATGTGAATGTGCATTGCATTGATTGTGTTCTCTCTTGTTTGCCGGTAATTGTCCCTCTCGGTGACGATGTACCGACGATGAGTTCGATGACACCGATGAAGAACTATATTATCTTCGAAGTGCCGTGCAAGCAAAACCCCTTGTTCATTCCGATATAATCCCACTCTCTCGCCTCCTGCTCTATTTTACTGCATTAGGACAACAACGACTCATGTGTTACTTGCTGCGTAGCTGAACCCCTTGATCCTTTGCATGACTGTCATTCCACAAGAATTAGATGAAACCCACTAGCATGAGTAGGAATTGTTTGAGCCATGTTGTGCCTACTCATTTATGCTTGTTTGTCATGCCTGCTCTTCGCTTAGAGTTGAGTCGGTCTGATTCATCGGGAATGAATTGGAATTGTTATGATCATGTCCTATTGTGTGTGAGCTAAGTGTGTGAACACGATTTGGTAAAGGTAGCGGTGAGAGGCCATGTAGGAGTACATGGTGGGTTGTCTCATTGCAGCCGCCCTCGTGAACTGAGTTCGTGTTTGTGATCCATGATACAGCTTATTACCACGCATTGGGCCCAAACCAATGGACCCTCTCGGCTTCTTGACCACCCTTGTCCTCACCCGGAGTTGCAAGTAGTTTCGTGTTTGTAGCATGTCAGGGGCACGCAACGCGCTGACCTTAGGGGTGGGTTGTGTTGCGGTAGGCACCGTGGCCCGTGTACCGAAAGTGGCCGCTTGGTATCTCGGGAACCCTGCACACATCGCTCGGGCTGTATGGGAAACCTCGCCGGACTCCCATGCGGATGGAACCCGAATAGGCGATAAACCTGGACTAGGGACTTGAGTGTTTAGGTAGGCCGTGGCGACACCCACGCTGGGCTTCCGCTGAAGGTTGCCGAGTACATGTCGTAAACGGCGGTAAGTGGTGGGGCGTGTGTGAAGAAGTACACCCTGCAGGGTTTTAATATGATCTATTCAATAGCCGTGTCCACGGAGAAGGACTTCGGGTTGCCTATATCAGTTCATAGACAAGTGAAAGTGGATACTCTAAAATGCGCAAGATAAGCGTGAGTGCTATGGATGGCGTTCTCGTAGGGAGGCGGAGCGGGTCCATAGTGGTGTATTGTTATGGTGAATATGTGGACTCGTAGCGCCACCTCAAAAGAGTTACTTGCAATGTAGTTCAGGATAGCCACCGAATCAAAGCTGGCTTGCTGCAGTCAAACTCCACCACCCCCCTTTTGATAATGATGCATATGTAGTTAGATCTGATGTAAGTCTTGCTGAGTACAATTGTACTCACGCTTGCTTATTTTATGTTTTGCGAGAGACGCTGTCTCGCTTAGTAGTTCCACGTGGACTTCGACGTTTAGCTTGTTACCTCAGCTACGATCTTGTGCCTCGGCAGGATCTGGTAGATAGTCAGGCTTCTCAGCCCTTTTCATTTATAGCCGTCTGTACTCAGACATGATTAGCTTCCGCTTGTGCTTTGACTTGTATGTTTCGAAAAGTTGGGTCATGAGACCCATGTTTGTAATATCTCGCCCTCGAGCATAATGAATAATATTTTGAGTCGAGAGTTATGTTGTGATGCCATCGTCGTATTTACACATATTGAGCATATTGTGTGTATGTTTGAAATGCTTGGTATGTGTGGGATCCGACAAACTAGTTGTTTATCCTTGGCAGCCTCTCATATGGGGAAATGTAGTCCCGTGATTCTGAGCGATAGTAGTCCGCTACAGCCCGGTTCACCGGAGTCCTGCTAGCCCAAAGACTACCGCTTGGACACTTGACTGGCGGCATGTGTTTCACTTCGCTCCTATGTCTGTCCCTTCGGGAAATGTCACGCGGTGGTATTCGAGTCCTGCCTAGCCTGCTACAGCCGGGATACCGGGTCCTCATAGCCCAGTGCTACAGCCCGAATACATACGTTGATGACCGACATGCTCGATGTGATTCACGTATGCCTGTTCCCATAGGTTAGCGCCGTTTTGGGTTCACGACTAGCCATGTCGGCCCGGGTTCTTTGTCATATGGATGCTAGCGACACTATCATATACGTGAGCCAAAAGACGCAAACGGTCTCGGGCCATGGTAAGGCGACACCCGTGGGAATACCGTGCGTGAGGCCGCAAAGTGATATGATGTGTTACATGCTGGATTGGTGTGACTTAGGATCGGGGTCCTGACATCCGCAGCCCCCAAAGTACGGAGTCGAGCTCCTCTACCCAGTGCGTGTCAGATTTCGTAAGGGACCGCACTAGTGTGGGTTTGATGCCGCTCATTATTAGACCATTTGCTCGTTCCACTTGACCGTTGGTTTGAGGATGATAGTCTGAAGCGTAATCGAGCTTGATGCCCATATTTTTGCACCATGATTTAACCTCATCGGCGGTGAAGTTTGTGCCGTTATTGGTGATGATGCTGTGGGGGACACCATAACGGTGTACTACCCCGGATATAAAGTCTATCACTGGTCCGGACTCTGCCGTTTTAACTGGCTTGGCCTCTATCCATTTGGTGAATTTATCCACCATGACCAATAGGTACCTTTGATTGTGGGTTCCCCCTTTAAGTGGTCCAACCATGTCAAGCCCCCAGACCGCGAACGGCCATGTAATGGGTATAGTTTTGAGGGCGGTGGGTGGCATATGGCTCTGATTAGCAAAGAGGTGACAACCGACGCATCTTTGGACTAAGTCCTGAGCATCTGCTCGGGCCGTCGGCCAGTAAAATCCTGTACGGAATGCCTTTCCTACAACGGCCCGAGCTGCGCCGTGGTGTCCGCCTAGTCCGGCATGAATTTCAGCCAGGAGGTTTCGCCCTTCCTCTTCGGAGATACACCTTTGAAGGACTCCGGTTGTACTTTTCTTATAAAGTTGTCCCTCATAGACCTTGTAGGCATTAGATCGCCGGACAATGCAGCGGGCCTCATTTTGGTCTTCGGGAAGCTCCTGCCTAAGCAAGTAGGCGAGGAGTTATTCTGTCCACGGGGCGATTACTGCCATTATGTCGTGGGCGGAAGGTGTTATGTCATCGGCTGAAACGCCGGTTGGTGCGGCTTGTTCCGGTTTGTTAGTTCCGGGCTCCTCGTCCCATAGTACGGATGGCTTGAAGAGCCGTTCCAGGAAGATGTTAGGAGGGACAGCGTCGCGTTTTGCGCCAATACGTGCCAGTACGTTGGCTGCTTGGTTATTGTCCCGGGCTACGTGATGGAATTCAAGTCCTTCGAACCGGGCTGACATTTTTAGGACAGCGTTGCGATATGCTACCATTTTCAGATCTTTGGCGTCAAAGTCTCCGTTTATTTGGGATATTGCGAGGCTTGAATCCCCGCGCACCTCTAGGCGTTGAATGCCCATGGAGATTGCCATCCGGAGACCGTGTAAAAGGGCCTCGATTCGCCTGCGTTGTTGGAGTCTGTACATTATCCGGCATACGATTGGACTGTGTCTCCGGTCGGGACGCCAATACGACGCCAGCCCCATCCGCTAACATTTTAGAGCCGCCGAGTGCATAATCCAATTGGAGTATGCGCCGTATTCTTTAGGGAGTTCGCCGTCCATTCAGCGACAAAGTCAGCCAAAACTTGTGACTTTATAGCTCGCGAGGTTTGTAAGATATATCAAATGGTAAGAGCTCAATGGCCCATTTTGCAATCCTCCCGTCGCGTCGCGTTGTTTATAATGTCGTTAAGTGGTACTTCAGAGGCCACCGTTATCGAACACTCTTGAAAGTAGTGTCGGAGCTTCCGGGATGCCATGAACACCGCGTATGCTATCTTCTGATAGTGCGGGTAACGGGACTTGCAGGGGGTTAACACAGTGGATACGTAGTATACTGGTTTTTGAAGAGGGAATTTATGCCCTTCTGTTTCTCGTTCGACGATGAGTACCGCGCTTACAACTTGATGCGTAGCTGCGATGTATAACAACATTGGTTCGCCCAGGTTGGGCGCAGCCAGGACCGGATTTGTTGCCAATATGGCCTTTATTTCTTCGAGTCCGGCGGTGGCAGCATCCGTCCACTCTGGTGTTCGGCGCGCTAAGGAGGCGATAGAGGGGTAATGCCTTTTCTCCTAGACGGGAGATAAAGCGGCTTAGAGCCGCCACGCATCCAGTCAATTTTTGTATTTGCTTGAGGTCTTTTGGGATATCTAGCTGTGACAGAGCTCGGATTTTGGCTGGGTTTGCTTCAATTCCTCTCGGATACGATGAAGCCCAGCAGCTTTCCAGCTGGTACGCCGAAAACGCATTTTTCCGGATTCATCTTGATGTCATATGCTCTGAGGTTGTCAAATGTGAGCCTCAAGTCGTCTACTAGAGTTTCGACGTGTTTAGTTTTGACGACTCGCCGCTCACGTATGCCTCTACTGTTTTTACGATCCGGGTAGCCGACATGTCCGAATCATGCGCCGATATGTTGCGCGGGCGTTTTTAAGTCCGAAGGGCATCGTGTTGAAGCAGAATGGTCCGTATGGAGTAATGAATGCCGCTTGCTTGATCCGCTTCGCCATCTTAATTTGATGATAGCCGGAGTATGCGCCCGTGAAGCACAATGAATCGTGCCTGCAGTGGCATCGATGATTTGGTCGATGCTTGAGGGGGAAGGGATCCTTTGGGCATGCTTTATTTAGGTCTTTGAAATCGACACATAGGCGCCAGGATTTGTCCTTCTTGGTACCATTACCAGGTTTGCTAGCCAATCCGGTGCTTGATGTCTCGATGAATCCGCTTCTAATAGTTTGGCTAGCTCTTCTCCCATTGCCTGTCTTTTGGGTTCGGAAAATCGTCGAAGGGCCTGTTTGACTGGCTTGAATCCTTTTAGGATGTTTAGGCTGTGTTCGCCAATCTGCGTGGGATTCCGGCATGTCCGAGGGGTGCCAAAGCAAAATGTCCCAATTTTCCCGGGAATTCTCGCAGCGCGCGTCTACATCGTGGTTCAATTGTGCCCGATGGAGGCCGTCTTTGTCGGGTCCGCTGGTGGACCTGGAATTTTACTATTTCATCTGCTGGTTTAAAGGAGGTGGACTTGGATCTCTTATCGAGTATCACATCGTCCCTATTCACCGTAGAGCGCAGCGTGGCGAGTTCCTCCGCCGCTAGGGCTTGGATAGTGCCTCTAAGGCTAATGCGGCTGTCTTGTTTTCGGCGCGAGTGCTATGTCCGGATCACTAACGAGAGTGATTATTCCGCCGGGCCCAGGCATTTTGAGCTTCATGTACCCATAATGGGGTACGGCTTGAAAAATTGTGAATGTCTCTCGTCCTAGTATAGCGTGATATCCGCTGTTGAACGGGGCCACTTGGAACGTGACTTCTTCGGATCTGTAATTATCCGGTGAGCCGAATACCACATCGAGTGTGATTTTTCCTGTGCAGCGCGCCTCTCGGCTAGGGATTATTCCTCTAAAGGTTGTGCTGCTTCGCTCAATGCGGCTCTAGTCTATTTCCATTTTTTGAAGGGTTTCCTCGTAGATGAGGTTTAATCCGCTGCCGCCATCCATGAGGACTTTTGTAAGTCGAAAAGTCGCCCACTATTGGACTAAGTACCGGTCTTGGCCGGAGCTCGGGCTGTCCGAATTTAGGTTCGCACTGGCGTTGAAGGTGATGGCTGTGTTGCTCCATGGATTGGTTGTTGCTACTGGGTAGACTTCGACGAGGCTGCGGATTGTTCGTTTCCGCATATTATTTTATGCGAAAGTCTCGAAGACTGTTGATAACGTACCGATGTTGTTGGAGTGGTTTTCCGAGGCTAGAAGCTCCTCTCCACTTTTGGCCACCTGCCGTAATATCCAACATGCTCGAAGGTTATGTGTTGGGACGGCGCCTTCTGTACTGTGAATTTTATAGGGTCCGCTAAGCCATCCCTCGAGTACGGTTCTGTGCCCTTTATGGGGTCTTTGCTTTTTGGTTTTTGTATCTGGTGCCTGAGTGTAATGTACCCTTTTGTTGCGGACTAGGGTTGTATTCGGGGCCGGATTGTCCCAAAAATTAGTTTCGGTTGTCCAGAAACTCTCCATCGCACAAGACTTTCAGATTATGGACGCCTTGGTCGGCGGCGTGTAATTTCACGACGGCCGACGGCGCTCAAGAGTCCTCGTCCGTGCAATTATTGCAAAAATTGAGATTATGTTTTCCTCTCGGCAGTCCTTTATCCTGTCCATAACCAGGAGGAATCGGCCCGAGAGTGATGTACCGTCTCAGCGGGCACTTGCCGGATTAGAGATAGATCGCATATGTCCGGGCGGTGGGTGGAATTAAGTCCGAACCCTACCCATCTCAAGGCTCGAGGCCGAGAAGTTTCAATTTGAAGCTTGGATTGTCGGACGTTGTCCAACGAGTCCGGGTCCGATGCCCGACTTTAAGTTCAGTGTTTGATCAAGTCCGCCCATCCGCTGGAATCCGCATGGGGGTTCGGAAGACCGGACATGACTAGTTTTCAATATAGGAGAAGCGTCGCCGCATTGTTCCTCTACCACTGCAACGTGGTGGGTGACCTGGTATCACGCCCAATATGCGACCCTATCCAAAAGGAACTCGACGGTCCCACCAAGGATAGACCCGCATATTGAAACGCTTTTGCAAGGTGGATATCATTACATCAACATTACATAATGGATGGGGATACATACATAAGGCACAAATGCCACAAGAATACATCAACATCATACACAAGAGATCAACATCCGACTACGGATGAAACATAAACAGAAGCTCAAACGACATCCACCCTGCTAGCCCAGGCTGCCGACCGAACCTAATCCCCGATCAAGAAGAAGCGTAAGAAGAACTCCAACACAAGCAAACATCGCCTCGCGTCATGATCAACGCAAACCTGTACCGCAATGGTGGGGTAGTAATCAGAGCCACGAGGACTCAAAGAATCCCATTACCATGGGTATCAAGACTAGCAAAGCTTAATGGGAAATGAAGGGGGTAAAGTGGTGAGGTGCAGCAGCGACTAAGCATATATGGTGGCTAACATACGCAAATGAGAGAGAGAAGAGAAACAAAGGAACGGTCGTCAACTAGTAATGATCAAGAAGTGATCCTGAACTCCTACTTACGCCGACATAACCCGAAACCGTGTTCTCCTTTCGATCAACCCCAAAAGAGACACTCACGATTACGCACACGGTTGGTGTATTTTAGAAGAGTTTGCTTCAAGTTTACTACAACGGATATTAACAAATTCCCATCTGCCACATAACCGCTGGCACGGCTCTAGAAAGTTTATACCTGCAGGGTGTCCCAACTTAGCCCATGATAAGCTCTCGCGATCAACGAAGGATATTCCTTCTCCCGGGAAGACCCGATCAGTCTCGGAATCCTGCTACAAGACATTTCGACAGCAATAAACAAGACCAGCAAAGCCGCCTGAATGTGCCGACAAATCCTGATAGGAGCTGCACATATCTCGGTCTCGAGGGCACACCGGATGAGCGAAGCGCATAAGAACCGACGAACCCAAGTTGCCAAGGAATGGCCCAAGACGGTGCTCTAGTTTGGACCAACACTGAGGAGCACCGCCCGGGGGTAAAATAAAGATGACCCTCGGGCTCCGGAAACCCAAGGGAAAAAGGGATAGGTGAGGCAAATGGTAAAACCAATGTTGGGCCTTGCTGGAGGAGTCTTATTCAAAGCGAACTGTCAAGGGGGTCCCATAAATCACCCGACCGCGTTAGGGACGCAAAATCCGGGAACATAATACCGATATGACGGAAACTAGGGCGGCAAGAGTGGAACAAAACACCAAGCATAAGGCCGAGCCTTCCACCCTTTACCAAGTATATAGATGCATTAGTTAAACAATAGATATTGTGATATCCCAACAAGTAAACATGTTCCAACAAGGAACAACAACTCCATGTTCCAACAAGGAACAAACTTCATCTTCACCTGCAACTAACAACGCTATAAGAGGGGCTGAGCAAAGCGGGAACATAGCCAAACAACGATTTGCTAGGAAGGGCGCAAAAAGGTTAGAGGCTGACATGTCAATTGGGATGGCTTGATAAACAGGTAATAGGTAGCGCAGCATAGCGGTAGAACGAAGCAACTAGCATAGCAATGATAGTAGTGAGATCCAGGGTAGCGGTCATCTTGCCTGAAATCCCGCAAGGAAGAAGAACGAGTCCATGAAGCAGATGAACGGATGAAGCCGAACCAAGCGTAGACGAACGAATCCTCACGATCGCAACGAAACAGGAACTAACAAGAAGAAGCACAAAACATAGTAAACACAGCACACATGAACAAGACATGATGCACAACAAGCATGATGCATGACAAGACTATATGAAGCTACTCATGGCAAGAGATGATGCAAACAAGAGCAACACATCAAAGCAAGTTTAAATGAGGCCGGAAACAACATATAACAATTCCGGTAAGTCCTCATATGCAAATTTCGAAATTGGTCCCGATCTGAATAAACCTTATGTTCAAGTTGTTAAACAGCAAGTTAAGATGCACCACGATGATCTACACGAAATTCTAGTCAAGTTACATATAAAGTTCATTAGATTCGGAGCTACGGTCTAGAAGATATGAGCAAAACAAGTTAAACATGGCATTGATGCAAAATGCATACAAACATCAAGAAAACACCTCAAAACAAGGATGCAACATGATAATATGAAACTACATGCAAAATCACGCAAGTTTCATATAGAGCACACTCAAAACGGAGCAACGGTTCAACACATACACCCTATACAAGTCATGACAACAATCTGTCCAAAACAGCAACTAGGCATATTGCAAGCACCTAAACAACAAGCCACAACATCTCAACATGATAACAAAAGGCATGGGCATGATGTACAGGTAACACATTACAAAACATGAACACTGAGCTATCTCCAGAAACAACTAGAACATGCTCAAAAGGACATGGCAAGATTGCAAATAATAACAGTTTCAGACTTTAGCAGAAATAACATCAGGTTGCAATGTTTAGAGCTATCAAACAACATGCTACAGGAACTTATCATGGCAAACAAAGGCATGGCATGAATCTACTCAAAGCATATAACAAAAGTCCCTTACTGACCATAAGCCAAAAAGGATCAGAAAATATGATGGCACCCATGTAAACATGGCAAGTTATATTACAGATTCATACATGGCAGGAACAACGATAAGTAGGCATGTTGGTGAGCTTGAATCACTCACCACAGAGCAATACATGGCATGGCAAGGCAACCAACAGTAAGAAGACATGGCATAGAAGCTAAACATGGCAAGAACAACAATATAGCATGCAAGGATCAACTACAACAACCTTGGCAAAATTGAATAACATGTAAACAATCTGCCAGGAAACATTTTATAGCAAAAGTAGAGCTCGATTGACTCAAGCTATGGCACTCCATAATTGCAAACAAGGTCATGGATGGATAGAGCAAGACATGCATAACAAAACATCCTTAGTGAAGTATCTCAAAATATGCATGGATCTCTCTGTAGCATCAAGTTAACATGGCATAAAAATAACAACAGAACAGGGCTGAAATCAGCAACATCAGGACACCACCTAGTTTGCATGCTTGTGCTAGTCACCACATAGATCACAAAAATACATGGCATGGCATATTACAAAACACATGTAGGACTCAAGTCCATAGGATGCACACATCAATCATGGCAAAAATGACAAAAGTGCATGTTCTGATAAGAATCAGAAACTAACATCACATAGCACTCTTCTAACAGAATTTCGGGTATCAAGATGAGCTCAAATGAAAATGATGCACTGGAATGAAATGATCTATTCATCGAGACGAACAATTTCACATATTACACGCGCAAAACGGAGCTATGGATGCAGAGTTACGATGCAATGAAAATGGCACAAAATATCAACGGAACAAAATACTTAGAGGAAAAATATGAGGGGGGAAGAAGTCAACCGAATGCGCGGGAACCAAGGTGGCGGCGGATCTTGCCGGATCCGCGGCACTGGTGGCAGGAGAGGGCCGGGGCGGCCGGGGAGGAAGGCCGCCGCTCGGGCGGAGGTCGCCGGCCGGGAGCGGCGAGGAGCCGTGGCGGCGAAGCTCGGCTGCTCGGGCACGGGCACACGGCGGAGCTCGCCCGGCGAGACGGGCCGGCCGGGAGGAGCGGTGAGGGGCGGCGCCGGCGGGCGCTGGGGCGGCGGCGCTACGCGGGCGGGCGGGCGGGAGGAGCGGAGGCCGGGCGCGAGGCGAGGCGAGGAGGCGAGCGCGCGGCGCTGCCTGGCGCGGCGGCAAGCGGCGGCCGGCGGTGCGGTCGGGCGGCGGCGCTGCCGGACGGCGGGCGAGGCGCTGGCCCTCGGCCCGGACGCTGGCTGCTGCGGCGGCCGGGGCCCGCTGGCTGACTCGGCCCCATGGTCTGGCGCGGAGGAGGAGAGAGAGAGGAGGGCCGGCGGCGATGATGTGGCGCCTTGTGAGTGGCTGAGGGAGGCGGCGGCGGACGTGTCCGGCGCGGTATGGACGCGTCCGTATGGAGGAGGAAGAAGAAGGCTAGGGTTAGGGGGGAATCATCCGCGAATTTCGAAGGGGGGAACTAATTTATAGGTAGAGGGAGCTAGGAGAGTCCAAATGAGGTGCGGTTTTGCCACGCGATCGTGATCGAACGCATCGAGAGCATGGAGGGAGTTAGGTGGGTTTTGGCCACTTTGAAGGGTGTTGGGCTGCACACAAAGAGGCTTTTGCGGTTACCCTGTTAACTGTTGAGTACCAAACGACCTCCAAATGGCACGAAACTTGACAGCGGTTCACCGGTGCTATACCAAGGCCGCTATAAACCTCGGTCCATTCCGAGACCGCTTAACACTCGCACACCTAAAAGAGGTAAAAGGGGCGCCGGAGACATAGGAGTGCCGGATTGCAAAACGGACAACGGGGAAAATGCTCGGATGCATGAGACGAACACGTATGCAAAATGAAATGCACATGATGACATGATATGAAATGCAAATGATGACATGGCAAAGAGAGA
Organism: Aegilops longissima; assembly: GCA_021605205.1. Lineage (NCBI taxonomy): Eukaryota > Viridiplantae > Streptophyta > Magnoliopsida > Poales > Poaceae > Aegilops > Aegilops longissima. The sequence goes on from CM038680.1 coordinate 567,369,331, forward strand.
CACGCAAGCACATGACATGGCAACGACGGCGAATAACTGGCAGACACCTGGCGCATCGGATCCGGGGCGTTACACCTGGGGAGAGTTAATCTCTCCCAGATCGGTTTTAAGCCCAATCTGTTTGTAGTCTGTAGCGACTCCCAGGGCGGCGATGCGATCCAAGAGCTCGTTTAAGGACGAGAGCTCTATTGGATCCAGCCGCTCGGCGAATTCCGAGCTGACGTGAAAATTGCTTTTGACGACTTGAGAGGTCATTGTAGAAGCGGTGGCCGGACAGGCGGTCATAAGAAAACCACCTAGCCGGATTGTTTGGCCGGCGGCCAGGGCTCCTTTGGCGAAAATACCATCCTTGAAGATGGGAGGAGGCATCCTTCCTATCGGTAACGGCACAGAGGAACTCTCAATGAAAGCACCAATGTCGGTGTCAAAACCAGCGGATCTCGGGTAGGGGGTCCCGAACTGTGCGTCTAGGCGGATGGTAACAGGAGACAAGGGACACGATGTTTTACCCAGTTTCGGGCCCTCTTGATGGAGGTAAAACCCTACGTCCTGCTCGATTGATATTGATATTGTGGATGTTTTACAAGAGTGGATCTACCACGAAATCAAGGAGGCTAAACCCTAGAAGCTAGCCTATGGTATGATTGTAAGGGTTGTTGATGATGTTCTACGGACTAGAGCCATCCGGTTTATATAGACACCGGAGAGGGCTAGGGTTACATAGAGTCGGTTACAATGGTAGGAGATCTACATATCCAGATCGCCAAGCTTGCCTTCCACGCCAAGGAAAGTCCTTCCTGACACGGGAGAAGTCTTCAATCTTGTATCTTCATAGTCTTGGAGTCCGGATGATGATGATAGTCCGGCCGATGATGGTAGTCTGGCCATCCGGACACCCCCTAATCCGGGACTCCCTCAGGTAACATCAACAATAATGCTTTATGAAAACCCACATCCAATTGATATATATATATATCTATATATATATATATATATATATATATATATATATATATATATATATATATATATATATATATATATATCAATATCTTTCCAATGATAGTGCTTGACAAAGGATAAAGTATAAAAAGGAAAGGTGAAGATCACCATGACTCTTGTATAAGGTATAAGAAAAAAAATAAAAGATAGGTCCTTCGCAGAGGGAAGCAGAGGTTGTCATGTGCTTTTATGGGTGGATGCACAAAATCTGAATGCAAAAGAACGTCACTTCATATTGCCACTTGTGATAGGGACCTTTATTATGCAGTCCGTCGCTTCTATTTCTTCCATATCACAAGCTCATATAAAGATTATTTTCTCCACACTAATAGATCATACATATTTAGAGAGCAATTTTTATTGCTTGCAACAATGACAACTTACTTGAAGGATCCTACTAAATCCATAGGTAGATATGGTGGACTCGCATGGCAAATCTGGGTTTAAGCATATTTGGAAGCACAAGTAGTATCTCTACTTGGTGCAAATAATTTGGCTAGCATGAGGGGGAAAGGCAAGCTCAACATGTTGGATGATCCATCACAATATAATTTATTTCGGATATAAGAAAACATAACCCATTATGTTGTCTTCCTTGTCCAACATCATCTTTTTAGCATGTCATATTTTAATGAGTGCTCACAATCATAAAAGATGTCCAAGATAGTATATTTATATGTGAAAACCTCTCTTTCTTTATTACTTCCTATTAATTGCAACGATGACCAAAATTATGTTTGTCAACTCTCAACAACTTTTATTCATCATACTCTTTATATGTGAAATCATTACTCTCCATAAGATCAATATGATCTCTTTATTTATTTTTTTTATTTTTTTTTCTTTTATTCCCTCAAGATCATAGCAAGACAACCAAGCCCTCGACTCAAGACTAATCTTTATTGTATATAGCTCGGACTCGATTACATATATAAGAACCAACACAAAAACTCAAATCTAGATCATACTAAACTTTATTCTACTAGAGCAAGATATAACCAAAAGGATCGAACTAAGATAAACGGTAAAGATAGAAGTGTGATGGTGATACGATACCGGGGCACCTCCCCCAAGCTTGGCAGTTGCCAAGGGGAGTGCCCATACCCTTGTGTTTATGTCTCTTTCTTCGGAGGTGGTGATGTGATATTCTTGGCGATGATGCCCCTTAGGATATGATTCTCTTCCTCGAGCTTATTGACTTGCTTCTTGAGATCCATTATTTCCTTACGGAGCTTACCCGTGACGGTTAAAGCTCCTTTCACCCATGGATGTTGCATAGCTGCGGGAGAACAAGTAACACTCTTTTTCATATTTTCATAAGAAAGGAATCTATTATTGGGAGGGAGACCGATTTTGGAATTGCTGAGCTCTGAAGTTCCTCCATCGTGAATCTGGCTTGGAGACGAGAGGTAACTTCTTGATCCTCCTCCATGGCATCTATCCTTTTCAAATCGGCCTTCATCTCTTCCTCAGTGGATGGCCCAAAGTGACCGGCATCGCTGTTTGCTTTTGGCCACGGTATCAGGTGAGATACCCGGCTCTCCCCGACTGACTCTTGAGAAGACATCTTGATCTAATCTGCGGCAAAAACAACTCAAAACAAAAACAGAGGATTTTGTCGTGGTACCGTGGTCAAAACCTTCGGGAGATTATATAATGAATTTTAACTGACCAAAAGAAGTATCGTGCAAGAAAACAGAGTCCGGAGGGCACACGAGGTGTCCCTGAGGCAGGGGGCGCACCCAGGGGGTAGGGCGCGCCCTCCACCCTCGTGGATGCCTCGTGTCCCTTTCGGACTACTTCTGATTTTCCTATTTTTTAAATATTCCAAAACGGATAAAAATTGCTATTAGAACTGTTTTGGAGTCGGTTTACTTACTGTACCACATACCTATTCCTTTTCGGAGTCTAAACGTTCTGGAAAGTGTCCCTCATGTACTCCTTTAGGGTTACGGTGTCAATAACATTGGTTTCAACATTTATGGGATTACCTGAGATATAATGTTTTATTCTTTGACCGTTCACCTCCTTCGGATTTGTGCCTTCAAAGTTGTTGATTTTTATGGCACCGGAACGATAGACCTCCTCGATAACGTAAGGACCTTCCCATTAGAGAGGAGTTTTCCTGCAAAAAATCTTAAACGAGAGTTGTATAACAAAACATAATCACCTACGTTTAACTCACGCTTTTGTATCCTTTTGTCATTCCATCTTTTAGCTTTTTCTTTAAACAATTTGGCATTCTCATAGGCCTGGGTTCTCCACTCATCAAGTGAGCTAATGTCAAGTTGTCTATTCTCACCGGCAAGTTTGAAATCATAATTGAGCTCTTTAATGGCCCAATATGCCTTATGTTCTAGTTCGAGAGGTAAGTGACATGCTTTTCCATAAACCATTTTATACGAAGACATACCCATAGGATTTTTATATGCAGTTCTATAGGCCCATAACGCATCATCAAGTTTCTTGGACCAATTTTCTCTAGATCTATTAACAGTCTTCTGCAAAATTAATTATATCTCTCTATCACTCAATTCTACTTGACCACTAAAATGTGGGTGGTATGGAGATGCAATTCTATGATTAACATTACACTTAGCAAGCATTTTACGAAAAGCACCATGAATAAAATGTGAACCACCATCAGTCATTAAATATCTAGGGACTCCAAACCTCGGAAAAATAACTTCTTTAAGCATCTTAATAGAGGTGTTATGATCAGCACTACTAGTTGGAATAGCTTCTACCCACTTAGTAACGTAATCGACAGCAAGTAAAATATGTGTATACCCATTATAGGAAGGAAACGGTCCCATATAATCAAAGCCCCAAACATCAAATGGTTCAATAACAAGTGAATAGTTCATAGGCATTTCTTGACGTCTACTAATATTACCAATTCTTTGACATTCATCGCAAGACAAGACAAACTTACGGGCATCTTTGAAGAGAGTAGGCCAATAAAAACTGGATTGCAATACCTTATGTGCAGTTCTGTCTCCAGCGTGGTGTCCTCCATATGCCTCGGAGTGACATTTGCATAGGATCTGTTCCTGTTCATGCTTAGGTACACAACGTCTAATAACACCATCTACTCCTTCTTTATAAAGGTGTGGTTCATCCCGGAAGTAATGTCTTAAATCATAGATTTTTTTTCTTTTGCTGGTATGTGAAACTAGGTGGTGTAAATTTAGCAACAATGTAATTAGCATAATCAGCATACCATGGAGCAGTACGAGAAGCATTTATGACAGCCAATTGTTCATCAGGAAAGCTATCATCAATAGGTAGTGGGTCATCAAGAATGTTTTCTAACCTAGACAAGTTGTCTAAAACGGGGTTCTCAACTCCCTTTCTATCAATAATATGCCAATCAAATTCTTGTAGCAAAAGAACCCATCTAATAAGTCTAGGTTTAGCATCTTTCTTTTCCATAAGATATTTAATAGCAGCATGATCAGTGTGAACAATTACTATAGAATCAACAATATAAGGTCTGAACTTATCACAAGCAAATACAACTACTAAAATTCTTTTTAGTGGTAGCATAATTTCTCCGGCAATCGCCTAGAGTTTTACTAGCATATTGGATAAGATTTAATTTCTTATCAACTCTTTGTCCTAGAACAACACCTACAACATAATCACTAGCATCACACATAATTTCAAAGGGTAAATTCCAATCATGTGGCTGAACAATAGGTGCAGAAATCAAGGCTTTCTTAAGTATTTAAAATGCTTGCACACAATCGTCATCAAAGACAAAAGGAACATCTTTTTGTAAGAGATTAGTCAGAGGCCTAGAAATTTTTGAGAAGTCTTTAATGAACCTCCTATAAAAACCGTCATGACCAAGGAAACTTCTTATACCTTTAATGTCCTTAGGTCACGACATCTTTTCAATAGCATCAACTTTAGCTTTTTCAACTTCAATACCTCTTTCAGAAATTTTATGCCCCAAGACAATACCTTCATTAACCATAAAGTGGCACTTCTCCCAATTCAAGACAAGATTAGTTTCTTCACATCTCTGCGAAACTCGTTCAAGGTTGCTTAAGCAATCATCAAAAGATGTTCCATACACGGAGAAATCATCCATGAAAACCTCAACAATCTTTTCACAAAAGTCAGAGAATATAGCAGTCATACATCTTTGAAAGGTAGCAGGTGCATTACAATAACCAAAAGGCATACGTCTATAAGCAAAAGTACTGAAAGGGCAAGTAAAAGTGGTCTTTTCCTGATCCTCTTTCGACACATGTATTTGAGAGAAACCAGAATAACCGTCTAGAAAGCAAAAATGTGTATGTTTGGATAATATTTCTAGAATTTGATCAATAAAAGGTAAAGGGTAATGATCCTTTCTAGTAGCTTTATTTAATTTGCGGAAATCAATTACCATTCTATAACCTGTAACAATTCGTTGTGGGATTAATTCATCTTTATCATTAGGAACAACAGTAATACCTCCCTTCTTAGGGACACAATGGACAAGACTTACCCACTAACTACCAGCAACAGGATAAATTATACCTGCCTCCAGAAGCTTTAGTATTTCATTTCTTACCACTTCTTTCATCTTAGGATTTAACTGTTGTTGGCGATCAACAACCGGTTTAGCGTATTTCTCCAATTTTATTTTGTCCTGGCATAGAGTGGGACTAATGCCCTTAAGATCATCAAGAGTATATCCAATAGTAGCACGGTGCTTCTTCAGAGTTTTCAATAATTTCTCTTCTTCCTGCACTGAAAGGTTAGCACTAATAATAACATGATATATCTTGTTTTCATCAAGATAAGCATATTTAAGAGTATCAGGTAATGGTTTAAGCTCAAACACGGGATCACCCTTTGGTGGAGGAGGATCCCCTAGGATTTCAACAGGCAAGTTATGTTTCAACAAAGGTCTCTGTTTAAAGAATACTTCATCTCTTTCCCTTCTTTCATTCATGAACATATCATTTTCATGGTCTAGCAAGTATTGTTCTAAAGGATCATTAGGAGGCACGGCAATAGAGGCAAGACCAATAATTTCATCTTTACTAGGCACTTCTTTATCATGGGCTTGTCTACAAAATTTAGCAAAATTAAAATCATGAGACATATCCCCTAAACCAACAGTAACAATATCCTTTTCGCAGTCTATCCTAGTATTAACAGTATTCAAGAAGGGTCTACCAAATATAATGGGACAAAAGTCATCTTGCAGGGAACCAAGAACAAGAAAATCAGTAGGATATTTAACTTTCCCACACGAAACTTCAACATCTCCAACAATCCCAATTGGTGAAATAATATCTCTATTGGAAAGTTTAATAGTAACATCAATACCTTCTATTTCAGCAGGTTGAATGTCATGCATAAATTCTTTGTATAAGGAATGAGGTATTGCACTCACACTAGCACCCATATCACATAAGCCATGATAACAGTGATCTCCTATTTTAACAGAAACAACAGGCATACCAACAACAGGTCTATGTTTACCTTTAGTATCAGGTCTAGCAATTCTAGCAGCTTCATCATAGAAGTAAATAACATGCCCATCAATATTATCGACCAAGAGATCCTTAACCATAGCAATACTAGGTTCAACTTTAATTTGCTCAGAGGGTGTAGGTGTTCTAGCTTTACTCTTACGGACCACAGTTGAAGCTTTAGCATGATCCTTTATTCTAGCAGGGAAAGGTGGTTTCTCAATATAAGCGGTAGGAACAATAGGATCAACATTATAAGTGATAGTCTTTTCTTCAACTTTAATAGGTTCTACTACTTTTAATTCGGAGGATGATATTTAAACCACTTCTCCTTAGGGAGATCAATATGAGGAGCAAATGATTCACAGAAAGAAGCTACTATCTTAGAGTCAAGTCCATATTTAGTGCTAAATTCACGAAAAGCATCGGTATCCATAAAAGATTTAACACAATCAAACTTAGGTGTTATACCTGACTCCTTACCTTCGTTGAGATCCCAATCTTCAGAGTTGCGTTTAATTCTTTCCAATAAATCCCATTTGAATTCAATAGTCTTCATCATAAAGAACCAGTACAAGAAGTATCGAGCATGGAGGGATTGTTGAGAGAAAGTCGAGCATAAAATTTTTGAATAATAATTTCTGTTGAGAGCTCATGATTGGGGCATGAATATAACATTGACTTAAGCCTCTCCCAAGATTTAGCGATACTTTCTCCTTCGCGAGGCCAAAAATTATATATATAATTACGATCACGATGAACCAGATGCGTAGGATAAAACTTCTGATGAAATTCCAATTTCAATCGGTTGTAGTTCCATGATCCAATATCATCATATAGCCTAAACCATGTCAATGCATTTCCCTTCAAAGATAAAGGAAAAACCTTCTTCTTGATAACATCCTCGGGCATACCTGCAAGCTTAAATAATCCACAAACTTCATCCACATAGATTAGGTGCATATCGGGATGTAATGTTCCATCTCCTGTAAAAGGATTGGCTAGCAGTTTCTCTATCATACCCGAAGGAATTTCAAAGTAAACATTTTTAGTAGGTTCAGTAGGTTGAGGAGAAACTCTTTGTTTCATCGGTCGGGGTGAAGATACCCCTAACAAGCCCCTCAAAGGATTATTTTCCATAGTAACAAGTGACAGTAAATTTCAGCACACTATATAAATTTTTCCTTACCATAGGCGCTTCACTCCCCGGCAACAGCGCCAGAAAAGAGTCTTGATGACCCACAAGTATAGGGGATCTATCGTAGTCCTTTCGATAAGTAAGAGTGTCGAACCCAACGAGGGGCAGGAGGAAATGACAAGCAGATTTTAGTAAGGTATTCTCTGCAAGCACTGAAATTATCGGTAACAGATAGTTTTGTGATAAGGTAAGTCGTAACGGGTAACAAGTAACAAAAGTAAATAAGGTATAGCAAGGTGGCCCAATCCTTTTTTGTAGAAAAGGACAAGCCTGGACAAACTCTTATATAAAGGAAAACGCTCCCGAGGACACATGGGAATTATCGTCAAGCTAGTTTTCATCATGCTCATATGATTCGTGTTTGTTACTTTGATAATTTGATATGTGGGTGGACCGGTGCTTGGGTACTGCCCTTCCTTGGACAAGCATCCCACTTATGATTAACCACTCTCGCAAGCATCCGCAACTACGAAAGAAGAATTAAGGTAAACCTAACCATAGCATGAAACATATGGATCCAAATCAGCCCCTTACGAAGCAACACATAAACTAGGGTTTAAGCTTCTGTCACTCTAGCAACCCATCACCTACTTATTACTTCCCAATGCCTTCCCCTAGGCCCAAACAATGGTGAAGTTTCATGTAGTCTAGGTTCACATAACACCACTAGAGGAAAGAAAACATACATCTCATCAAAATATCGAACGAATACCAAATTCACATGACTACTTATAACAAGACTTCTCCCATGTCCACAGGAACAAACGTAACTACTCACAAATCATATTCATGTTCATAATCAGAGGGGTATTAATATGCATAAAGGATCTGAACAGATAATCTTCCATCGAATAAACCAACTAGCATCAACTACAAGGAGTAATCAACACTACTAGCAACCCACAGGTACCAATCTGAGGTTTTGAGACAAAGATCAGATACAAGATATGAACTAGGGTTTGCGAGGAGATGGTGCTGGTGAAGATGTTGACGTAGATTGACCCCCTCCCGACGAGAGGATCGATGGTGATGATGATGGCGACGATTTCCCCCTCCCGGAGGGATGTTTCCCCGGCAGAACAGCTCCGCTAGAGCCCTACATTGGTTCCGCCAAGGTTCCGCCTTGAGACGGCGGCGCTTCGTCCCGAAAGCTTCCTTCTTATTTTTTTCAGGGCAAAATACACCTTATACCAGAAGATGGGCATCGGGGGGCTTCCAGGTGGCCCACGAGGCAGGGGGCGCGCCCCCACCCTCGTGGCCAGGGTGTGGGTGCCCTTAGGTTAGTTCTTTCGCCAGTATTTTTATTAATTCCAAAAAGTGCCTCCGTGAAGTTTCAGGACTTTTGGAGTTGTGCAAAATAGGTCTCTAATATTTGCTCCTTTTACAGACCAGAATTCCAGCTGCCGGCATTCTCCTTCTTCATGCAAACCTTGTAAAATAAGAGAGAAAAGGCATAAGTATTGTGACATAATGTGTAGTAACGGCCATAATGCAATAAATATCGATATAAAAGCATGATGCAAAATGTACGTATCACTAAACCCTAGATGTCTAGCTTATATGATTTGTCTTAGCCTCTATGGACTAAAACCTCCGGTTTATATATACACCGGAGGGGCCTAGGGTTGTACAGAGTCAGTTTACAGAGAAAGCAAACTACACATCCGAGCATCAAGCTTGCCATCCACGCAAAGGAGAGTCCCATCCGGACACGGGGGAAGGCCTTCTACCTTGTATCTTCACAGCCCATCAGTCCGGCCCATAACGCATAGCCTGGACACCCGAGGACCCCATAGTCCAGGACTCCCTCAGTAGACCCTGAACCAGTCTTTCGATGACGATGTGTTCGGTACGCATATTGTCTTAGGCATTGCAAGGCAAGTTTCTCCTCCGAATACTTCAAAGCAGTCTTCTGAACATGAGAACTGTATCTGGCTCGGTATCACAGTTACAACCCTCAACCACAAGGGCACAATACTTAATCATGTCTACCGGCAGCTTTTTCGGCGAAACATTACGTCTGGCCCCTTTATTATGCCGAACCATTTTTCGGCCTCCCGCTTCGCGTTTTGAGATGCAGCCTCCACCGACATGTCTTGTCAAAGCAGAGATCGTGTCCTCTATTGCGGGATTCTCATCAATACGGGTTTGGGTAATCCAACCGTGTCATTCGCACGCCTCCTTAGGAACAGGCGAGTTTTATGGATAGAGGGGGGCGCTTGATATTCATAGCCTATATAAACGGATAACGATCCCTTCTTTTCACCCCATGCCTTCTCTGTTCCCTAGCTTTTTCGTCCTCGAGCTCCAGCGCCCAAGTTCCAATCTTCCCCACCGCCACCAATCTTTCAAGCCATGTTCGGATCCGGCTCTCAAGGCAAGTGGGTGTCCTCCTCCGTGACGCAGAAGGACGTCAAGGAGCTCCGGGAGGCGGGGTACCTAAGTGCGGACGTTGTGCACAGGATCCCTGCCAAGGAGCAGGTCATCCCCACCCCGGAGCCTGGCGAAAGGGTGGTATTCATCCCCTACTTCCTCCGCGGACTAGGGTTTCCCCTCCATCCCTTTGTCCACGGTCTCATGTTCTATTACTGGCTGGATTTCCACAATCTAGCCCCGAATTCCTTTCTCCACATCTCGGCATTCATAGTCGTGTGCGAGGTGCTCCTACGCATCCTCCCACACTTCAGCCTATGGCTCAAGGTCTTCAACGTCAAGCCGAAGGTGGTCGACGGGCAGCATGCGGACTGCGGCGGCGCCATGGTGAGCAAGCTCCCCAACGTCACCTGGCCCAAAGGGGTCTTTGTGGAGACGGTCAAGATATGGTAGCATGAGTGGTTCTACATCACCGAACCTCGCGGCGCCAACTGGGCGGCCACTCCTGAGTTTAGGTCCGGACCCCCAATGCGGCTCGAGTCGTGGACAAACAAGGGTCTGGACTGGGTGGCAACTGACGAAGTGATGATGCTGCAGAAGCACATCAAGAATATTATTGAAAAGAACACCAGCCTCACTGACGTGATCCAGGTGATGATGTTTCGCCGGATCCTTCCCTGCTAGCGCCAGCCTCTCCACATGTGGGAGTTCAATCCAGAAGGACTGCGAACCCTGCAGCGATTCTTTGGCACGACGCACGGAGAGATCTGGAAGATTCTTTTCAAGGCCCAGAAGTCATGGCCGAAGACGACCGACGACATCGGCCTCGACTGCAACCATCAAGCCACCGAGGTAAGTGTTCAGTTTTCGAACATAACTCAGTTCACAAATCAAAGGGTATGCTGAAACTCCCATCCTTTAATCAGGGCTGGACAAAAAATGCGGAGCGGATCAAGTGTCTAGCTCCGCTGCCCGAGAACCCAACAGATCCTATGCTAACGAGGATGCTGGTCCCGACATCGTACCAGGTGAGGGAGTCCTGGATTAGGGGGTATCCGGACAGCCGGACTGTGTACAATGTCCGTACTATTAAAGCGTGAAGATACAAGACTCAAGACTTCGGCCCGTGTCCGGATGGGACTCTCCTTTGCGTGGAAGGTAAGCTTGGCGATCCGGATATTGTGTTTCCTTTCCTGTAAACGACTCCATGTAAACCCTAGCCATCTCCGATGTCTATATAAACCGGAGAGGTTGGTCCTTAGAGGGCCGATCACAATTACAATCATACCATCATAGGCTAGCTCTTAGGGTTTAGCCTCTACGATCTCGTGGTAGATCTACTTTTGTATTACCTATATCATCAATATTAATCAAGCAGGAAGTAGGGTTTTACCTCCATCGAGAGGGCCCGAACCTGCGTAAACATCTGTGTCCCTTGCTTCCTGTTACCATCAGCCTTGACGCACAGATCTGGACCCCCTACCCGAGATTTGCCGGTTTTGACACCGACATTGGTGCTTTCATTGAGAGTTCCTCTGTGTCGTCGCTGTCAGGCTTGATGGCTCCATCAATAATCGTCGATGACGCTGTCCAGGGAGGGACTTTCCTCCCCGGACAGATTCTCGTGTTCGACAGCTTCACACTACGGACCGATTTGCTTGGTCATCTGGAGCAGATCGCGTCAGGAGCGCCGAATAGTCGTCATGAGCATGGCTTAGACCTGCCGTCAGACGAAGTTCGGGATATCACTCCGGTAGAAGCTTCGGATCTAAATCTGGGGCAGGATGCATTGCCCAAGGACGGAGGGCTGGACCCCGCCCCGCAGGCCGTACCCTCATCGACGATGGAGCCAAACATAGACCCCACCTCTGGGAAGGCCTGTGACCCCGGGCCTCCGGATCCGTATCCGGTTGTAGGTCCCATTCTGCACACTCCCGAGCCCACCAAGCCTGGTTGGGCCCCGGTAATGGAGTTCACCGCTGCGGACATCTTCCAGCACTCGCCTTTTGGCGACATACTAAATTCATTAAAAACTCTCTCTCTAACAGAGAATTCCGGGCCGAACTATGTCCGGCTCAAGTGGGAAGCAGGTGACAAAGAAATTCGTTGCCCACCCACCACCCACTTCATATCCACGGTTGATGATTTAACCGACGTGCTTGACTTCGACTCCGAAGGCATCGATGGTATGGACTGATGCAGGAGAAGACTCAGAATCTATGGGGTACCAGATTCCTGCCTCGTCACATGATATATACATCGTCGATACGCCCAAGGAAGACGACGGTGACAATCCGGAGGATAAAACCCCTGGGCAAAAACCAATTCGACGGCGTAGACGCCGTTCGAAATCCAGTAACAACAAAAATATCAGCAAGAGCGCCAGAAGGATGGATACTCTGGTCAACCCTGAAGGCAACAACGACCAAACGGAACCAGCGATGGAGCAGGACGAACTAGGTCACACCGAACATAGCTCGGAGCAGACGCCCGAAGACAATGATCCAGAGGGACGAGTTCATCAAACCGGCCCAAGACAAGAAGACAGTCCGGACGATGACGCATTCATCATCCCGGAAGAGCGCGTGGAATGAGAGAACCTCCACAGAAAGCTTATGGCCACAGCGAGAAGTCTGAAGAGGCAGAAGTAACGGCTTAAAGCCGCATAGGAAACGCTCAATCGTAGATGGAACAAAGTGCTAGGCACTAAAGAAAGATATGGCGACGATCGCCACACAAAGAGCTACCCAAACCGAAAGCTACTGCCAGAATTTGACGACGAGGCCGTTCCACCAAAGAATAACACGACCAGGAGACAAGACATACCACTTCATAACCACAATAAAACAACTACCAAAGATGCCTGCGATCTACGTGAGCACCTGGATAAGAAAGCTGGCGCAGCTAGGTCCATCTACGGATCTAAAGACACACCCCGGTGGGGGCTGTGGTCATCAAAACAATTATGACAACCAAATACCGGTTCAGAATAAGCACCGAACACAACAACAGCCGACGGCATGCCACAGTACGTCCAAATAAAGAGGGGCTGCTCACCCCCTGTGCTTTACTGATGAAGTACTGGACCATGAATTCCCACAGGGCTTTAAACCTGTGAACATAGAGGCATACGACGGAACGACAGACCCAGGGGTCTGGATCGAGGACTTTATCCTGCACGTACATATGGCTCATGGGGATGACCTTCACGCCATCAAATACCTCCCCCTCAAACTGAAGGGACCAGCTCAGCATTGGTTGAAAAGCCTCCCCGAAAATTCAATTGGGAGCTGGGAGGAACTCGAGGATGCTTTCAGGGCCAATTTTCAAGGGACGTATGTCCGGCCTCCGGATGCTGACGACTTAAGTCACATAGTCCAACAGCCCGGAGAATCCACCCGCACGCTTTCGAATAGATTCCTCACTAAGAAGAATCAAATTTTTGACTGTCCGGATGCCGAAGCCTTAGCGGCATTCAAACACAGCATCTGTGACGAGTGGCTCGCCAGACACCTCGACCAAGAAAAGCCAAGGACAATGGCAGCCCTAACAAGCCTTATGACCCGCTTTTGCGCGGGAGAAGATAGCTGGCTAGCCCGTAAAGGCACCAGCGACCCCAGCTCATCCGAAATAAGGGATGGCAACGGGAAGCCATGGCGTCATAAAAACAAACGCCAAAACAAGGTAGAGAGCCCGGATAACATGATAGTTAATGCCGGATTCAGGGGCACTCGACCTAATCAGCAAAAGCCATCTAAAGGCAACAAGGAGGGACCGTCCGGTCTGAACAGAGTCTTGGACAGACTATGCCAAATTCATGGCACCCCTGACAAACCTGTAAACCACACGCACAGAGAGTGCTGGGTCTTCAAGCAGGCCTGCAAATGAAATGCCGAACACAAGGGAAGGGAAACACCAAGCGAGGACGAGGACGAACCTCGCCAGCAGAGCACTGGGGGACAGAAAAAATTCCCACCAGAGGCTAAAATAGTGAACATGATCCACGCAACTCACCCACCCATGAGAAGGCACGAACGCGCGCATAAAGACGCGCGCGATATAGAGTCCATTATTCCCACATCTAACTACTGTATGTCCTATCCGATCACTTTCAATCACTTGGATGGCCGGACTAGTATTCGACGCGGCAGATCAGAGGCCTTGGTGCTTGACCCAATGATCGATGGACACCGTCTCACCCGGGTCCTCATGGATGGCGGCAGCAGTCTCAATATAATATATGAGGACACTGTCCGCAGGATGGGGATAAACCCATCCAGAATCAGCCAAAGCAACACCACCTTTGAAGGGGTGATACTAGACGTTGAAGCCTATAGCAGGGGCTCCGTCATATTGGAGGTAACATTCGGCTCTCCAGGCAACTCCAGAAGCGAAGAACTACTCTTCATCATCGCACCCTTCCAAAGCGACTACAGTGCTCGGAAGAACGGCCTTCACCCGCTTCAACGCATTGCCGCATTATGGCTACCTTACACTTAAGATGCCCGGTCCACGTGACGTCATCACCGTTAGCGGAATAACAGAGCACTCGTCACGCGCAGAGGAACACGCGACGGCCCTCATGGCCGGACTATAAGCGACCTCCAACATCAAGAAAAAATATATGACCGGTCGTTAAGACCAGGGACACGGTTAGACGAGTTTGGTAGCCCAGATCGAGCCAGGGCACCGTATATGTAATCCCATAGCGGATACCAGGGGCTATAACTACCTAACAAAGCCCCACACTTGGCTTAAACTTATTGGCAGGCCAACGGCTTACACTTTTATCCATCGCGTACTAACGTTGTAACCTCCTATGAGTTTTTTTTTCCGCATACAACCTTCGCGCGATACCCTTCCAGGATACGGCACAACGGAGACAAAGGCGCAGACGTGCAGCAGGGCCCCATTCAACAGGTTTCTTTTTAGATTAAGCCCCTGTGTAAACCTTTTCTATTGCCTCTTGTTGTTTAACCATCCCATGGGTTCCATACCCACAGAGGATACTGCCGTTTTGACATTTCGCCACGACAGATTAACGCGCGTACCTGGACATACATGGTTTATAATGAATAGGCATTCTTGAGCCTATCACCTATTATAAAGTCTGAATACCTTCGGGAGTGTTCGGCGTCACGAGTTAGGCCTTATATGCATCAGCTCCGAATCATGTCTTTGGTCAAATGTTGGGTTTGCCCAGCTCCTGGGTTTGCCACCTTACGTTCCGTTATTATCGGCTAGGGTGGCCAAAGGAGAATTACTGTGATTTTGCCCTGGTTATTCCGGACGAGCACCTCGGTAGAGAAAGCCGAAAACAGACTGTCATGATACAGCGAGAGACTGGTCAACCACTCGAGGACTTACCGGAATCTTTAGGATTCATCCGCATTAACGAAGGGCCATTTCCCGGCCAGGTACATATGCGCCCGTATTCGGATGCACGCGAAGGTACCAGGGGCTGCATAGTCGCCCCACTTTAGAATCCTGCGGCTAAGCGAAAGTGTTATAGCTATATAGTCCGGTTGCCTAGTTCGTCGTGCGATCACCTCCTTAATGGACCAAGACATTGGATCAAGTGTGATTAAGCATATTTTTTCGCGAACACCCCCGTATCGTATGCGCGGGGGCTGAAGCCAACGACTGCTAACTTTCGCTTAGGCGATGAGCAGCCTGTTCGGCCCTCAGTTCCTCGGCCGCCTTTAGGGCAGCCGCATTGCTCACCCGAGCTTGTTCCTTGGCTTGAGCAAGTTCCGCCCTCAGGGCCTCTACGGCAGCAGCACCATCTGCAGTCCAAGCATACTACATCAACATCATGCCATCTTAATATTTTCCCTATCCAAGGGAAGGCATGACACATACCTTGCGATTTGTCCAGCCGCTCATTCACCAGCGTGATATCGGCATCAATCGATCCAATTTGCCTCGTTAATTCGGCAACTTCAACGTACTGGCCGGCGTCCGGACTCACAGGTACCTGCACACGTTTAAATCACTATCATTGGTTTATGATCCCCCGTTTGCTGCCTAGGGCGGGCAACCAGAGTCTCAGGGGCTGCTATCTATATGGAGCACACCTAGCGCATGCCTTACAACCAAAGAAATAGTGAATTCCCCATTACATACCTCTAAGCCTCTGAGCAGGCTTGTGAATGCTTCATTCAAACCGCTGTTAGCGGATGAAATCTTCTTGAGCACCGCGCTCATTAATGAGCGGTGCTCCGTTGAGAGCGCAGCTCGCTCCAGTAAATCCGTCAGTACGTCCGGCCAGACATCGAACTCCACTGAACTCTTCCCATCGCCCGCCGTTGTAGCCAAATGCTCCGGGTGCAGGGCGGCTGACGGATTGGCTTTCGGCTTCGGCAGATCCGGACTCCTCCGTGATGACACCTCGGTGTCGCCCGCTTCATGAGTCGGAGAAGGGGGTGGGGTCTCGCTCTCCATCATCTCCGGAGGAAGGTCCCCCGAAGACGAACCCTGTTGAGAAGAGCTGCTGGCCGGACTGCAAAAAGTTGAATCCTGGTCATTGATCTAGGAGAAACACAGTACCTTCGGATTGTAGATTGACTTACATCTCGGTGGAGGGCTGGCCCGTTGGACGGCATGGTGCGGTGGGGGTGCCCGTTAGGGCAAGGCCCCTTGGGGATGTCTTTTTCCCTAATTTGGGCATCTCCGCCTCGAAATCTTCGGAGGCGGCCCTCTTCTTCCCGCGCGGGGAGGAGGCCTTAGCCTCTCCTCCCCGACTATTCTCCTTGGGGGAGGTAGAAATTCCCCCGGTTCGGATACGTAGCACGTGGGGTTCAGTTTCTTCGTTCCTCCCCTTGATTTTCCCCGAGGGCATTCTGCTGAGCACCCTGTCGAGCATCTTGGCCATGGTAGGGGCGGGTGAGCCTTCGGGATGTTGCGCCGGACATCTGATTCTCTCCGCCTTGCTGAGCCATTCCTGGAAGCGGATGATTTTCAGAATAAACAATCATGACAAATACAAAACAGGGTGTCCGGTATCAAAGCTACTTACTTGAGTATCTAGGCAATTGCAGCTTAGGCCCGCATCCTCGATGGTATCCGGACACACTACTTTCCGTATGAAGAATAATTTGCACATCTCGTCGAGCTTCAAGCCGAAGAAGTGCTTGACAGTCCGCGGACCCTCCGGATTGAACTCCCACATCCGGAGAGGCTGGCGTTGGCACGGCAACATCCGTCGGATTAACATCACTTGCATTATGTTGACAAGGTTAATGTCCCTCTCAAGAAGCTCCCGGATGCGATTCTGTAGTACTGGTACATCACCAGCGGGCCCCCAATTCCGTCCTACGTCTGTCCAAGACGCCAACTGTGACGGAGGGCCCGAGCGAAACTCGGGGGCAGCCACCCACTTTGTGCCTCTGGGAGCCGTGACATAAAACCACCTCCGTTGTCATACATCGGATACTTCTGGGAAAGAACCCTCTGGCCATAGGGCATCGGCGTTTCTGCTTATTACGGCGCCTCCGCACTCCACGTGTCGCCCCTCGATCACCTTCGGCATCACATTGAAGGTCTTGAGCCATAAGCCGAAGTATGGGGTGACGTGGAGAAAAGACTCGCACACGATAATAAACGATGAGATGTGGAAGATAGCGTCTGGAGCCAGATCGTGAAAATCCAACCCATAATAGAACATGAGCCCCCTCACAAAGGGATCGAGGTCGAAGCCAAAGCCGCGGAGGAAGTGCGGGAGAAAAACGACGCACTCATTAGGCTCCGGTGTGGGGATGATCTGCCCTGGAGCCGGAAGCCTGTGTTGGATGTCGGCGGTCAGGTATCCGACCTCCCTAAGCTTCACAATGTCGTCCTCTTGAATCGTGGAGGCCACCCACTGGCCTTGAGGGATGGATCCGGACATGTTGGAGGATCTGGGGTGTTGAAGCTTGGGTTTTGGGTGTTAGAACTCGAGGTGCGAGGAGGCGCGAGGAAGGTAGAAAGAGGCATAGGCCTCGAACCTCTTTATAAAGGGGATGAATATCAAGAGTCCTTGATGTGGCCGCTGGAGGCTTATCTAAAAACACGCGGGGTAATACCAGCGGCGTCATTGGGTCAGCTACCAGATTAATGGAAAGTCCCGTAACAAGAGGGACACGATCTCTGCCTCGACGGGACATGCCAATAAAACCGCCTCGTAACACGAGTCGTTGTGGGGTAGGAAACGCCGGTCCGTGTTGGGCCAGGCCACGATGCAAGGGCACGACGCCCGAAGATTGCCAACGGATCGGGTTTATGCTATGTGGAGATCATCTTGCAGATCCAGACACGGTCTACGTGTCCAGTAGTTACTTTGGAGTATTCGGAGAAGGAACCCACCTTGCAATGCCCAAGACAATACTGCGCGCCAGACTCATCGTCATTGAAGCCTGGTTCAGGGGCTACTGAGGGAGTCCTGGATTAGGGGGTATCCGGACAGCCGGACTGTGTACAACGTCCGGACTATTAAAGCGTGAAGATACAAGACTCAAGACTTTGGCCCGTGTCTGGATGGGACTCTCCTTTGCGTGGAAGGCAAGCTTGGCGATCCAGATATTGTGTTTCCTTTCTTGTAACCGACTCCATGTAAACCCTAGCCCTCTCCGGTGTCTATATAAACCGGAGAGGTTGGACCTTAGAGGGCCGATCACAATTACAATCATACAATCATAGGCTAGCTCTTAGGGTTTAGCCTCTACGATCTCGTGGTAGATCTACTCTTGTATTACCTATATCATCAATATTAATCAAGCAGGAAGTAGGGTTTTACCTCCATCGAGAGGGCCCGAACCTGGGTAAACATCTGTATCCCTTGCTTCCTATTACCATCAGCCTTGACACACAGATCAGGACCCCCTACCCGAGATCCGCCGGTTTTGATACCGACACCGCGCGCCGGAGAAGAAGGCCAAGAAGAAGGGCAAGGAGGCCAAAAGTGGCCTCCGCCGTAAAGGTACTTCGGACGCTATGTCTGAAGAGACCGAGGCTCCCTCCTCCCACGAGGGAGATGAGGAGGAAGAGGAGGAGGAAGAAAGCAATTCTCCCCCTAAGGGGAGGAAGAAGAAAAGGGCGGCCTCCGCAGATCCAGAGGCGGAGGCGTCCAAAAGGGGGAAGATATCCCTCTCGGATGGCTCGGATTCGGATGCCGAAGCCATCCCCAAGCGGCGTCCTAGGGCAAAGCCCCTGGCCGAATCGTAAGTACCTAAGAATGCTTTACATACATCCGATATCTTACAAGTTGTAGGATAACATGTTACTTTACGTGTTTCAGTCCGGCCCGTGGTCTCCCCCAGCAATCATCATCTTCGGGGAACTCTCTAGCGCCGGATATGGTGGAGAGCGAGACGCCCCCGCGAACCTCTCCGCCACCCACTGCGGATGACACCGAGTGTTATCCCGAAAGACCTCTCCGAGCCACGGAGAGGTGCGGGAGGCCGACAAGACGGCGCCATAGGGTAATGTCTCGGCTGCCGACAACATGGGGGCCGAAACCCACATGGAGAATAACGACGGGGGCCCTGACTAGTACGCCCCCAACCGAACACCATTTAGGAGACCAATACGGCTCCAGAATCGAGCGAGCAACCCCCTTAAAAGGAAGGGAAGCGCCTACTCCGACGGCGGCCTCCACTAATCCGGAGGCGCCGAACCCTCTGATGGACGCACTGCAACGTGCTTCTGTCGTGGAGGAGCACCGTACCCTGATGGGTACGGTGGTTGAGAAGGTTCAGTCCGCCAAAAGCAGGCTAAATGAAGCCTTCACCAGCCTACTAACAGGCTTCGAGGTATGCGATGTAATATTTTTAGCCGCTTTTCATATGAAAAACATGCCTTTGTATAGACAGTAGCCCCTGAGACTCTGTTCGGCTTAAAAGGCCGAACAGAGGATCAAGTGAAGTTCGCAGGAGATAACATACTTGTCTATTATGATAAAACAGGCTTCGATGTTAGTGGCAACCGACCAGGCCACCGAAGTATTCGAACTCAAGTGGAAGCTGGAGCTGGCCGATGAGGATCTCGTCTACATCAACAAGAGGTTTGATGAGGCACAAGGTATGTTTTTGAAAAAGTGTTTACACACCTGAAGTAATATACCCATGCGGAGTCTAAGCTCCTGTGTTGCCATGTTTATTATTGCAGGTAGTGCGGCCGCGGTCGAGACCCTGAAGGGCGACCTCGCCCGAGCCAAGGAGCAGGCACGGATGAGCCAAGTGGCCGCTGACAAAGTGGCCGCAGATTTGAAGGCCGAGCAGGTTGCCCGCCGCCGATACGAGGAGCGGGTGACCAAAGTGCAGCAAGAGCTCAAGGATGCCGCCGGCAAGTGCGAGGCCTTGGAAGAGAAGAACTAGGCCCAAGCGACCAATCTTGCCAAGGATCTCTAGGGGGCCAAGGAGGCGCGGACAGGAGATCAAGCAGGCCCGACAGATAGCGGCTGGTAAGCCCTTTCTTTTGCAGAGTAAATTCAGCAGTCGGATGTATGCCTTGCTTACTCGACTTTCGAGTTCTCCAGATTCCTTTGTGGATCTCCCGAAGAGCGCAGCCGACGCCGCACAGTATTTCCGGCCCCAAGAGGGGAACACGACGGAGAAGCTCTTCTGGTCACAGTACCTGGCGTTGGAGCGTCCAACGCTGTTAAACGACCAGATGATGCAGTTGGAGGAGCTGCATAGGATGTCCAGTTTGGCCATGAAGGACGTCATAGTCCGGCTCTAGCCAGCCGAACCCATTCCTAGCAGTTACTTCGGCCTGGTGAAGCGACTCACAGACGCGCTACCCCGAATTGACGCTTTCAAGCGCTCGGCGTGCATAGAAGGTGCGCGGATGGCCTTTGCCCGTGTCAAGATGCACTGGGCTAAGATGAAGGCCGCCGTCGTGGCAGTCGAGGGCCCACCCAAAGGCAAGGACCACCGCAAACCAGAGCGGTATTTTGAAGACGTCCTGGAGGGTGCCCGATTAATAGAGGGCCAATGCTCAAAGGATGTCATATTTGAGTGAACGTATCCGAGCTGTGCAGACATTGTATTATAAACCAAGGGTTTGTAATATATTTGTGCTCTTATCTGAACTACTTACCTCCTGTGCGCCACATTCTATTATCCTGAAAGTTTGCCAGTCGTCGGCTTCAGCCCCCACGTAGATGCTATGGGGGTGTTCGGAATAACGTGTAATCACTCTTGACCCAACGTCTTGGTCCGTAAAGGAGGTGACTTACGTAGCGAACTAGGCAATCAGAATATGCGGCTTTAGCACTTTCACTTAGCCATAGGAGTTTGACGGTGGGGCTAAGAACTAGCCCCTAGTGTGCATGCGACTGTCCGAACTGGGATGCCTTAGGCGCGTGACCGAACCGAAGCCAGTCCTTCGTATAATACGGAAAACATCGCAAGAGATTTGCATTAAGTCGCCAAATAGCTGACCAGCTCTCACCGCACCATGACTGTCAGTTTTCGGCTTTCTCTACTGAGGTGTTTGACCGGACTAACCAGAAACACAATCACAGTAGTTCTCACTTTACTACCTTAGCCGAACAAGCGGAACGTAAGGTGGTAACTACAGGAGTCGGGCAACCCAACTGTCGGTGTACAAAAGTAGGGGCACACCTTTGTATCACTTTACTTGTGCACGGGCAGTCGGAGCCACGCGCCACGGCCACACTAAGCAGGGCAGAGGGAGGGAGCCGGATCACAAGATGGCCAAGGCGACGCCAAGACCAAAGATACCAAGGAACAGAGGGACGAAGCAGGTTCCCCCGGCAAGACCCTTGCCGGGGCGGCCTCAGCGGCCCCGGCAAGAGCCTTGCCAGGGCAGCTCGCCCAACACCATTGGGGCACACCACCCTTGAGCCAACGGCCTCCAACGTAGTCAACCAGGTTGGGGCAAGGGCTCAGGAGGCACATCCTTGGTGGCATGCAGATCTTCGTCAAGATCATGAACACACAAGATCAGATGAAGACCAGGAGATGGCGACCCTCGGTGGGATCCTTGCCGAGGACATCCACAAGGCCCCCGGCAAGGGGACGACTGCAACACCACGGCAAGACTCTTGCTGGGCCCCCGGCGAGGCCCTTGACGAGGGCGTTAGCGGGGCCACAGCCAGGCCCAGGTCGACCAAGACTCCACCGCCGTCCCCAAGCAGCTGCTAGCTCAACCAGCTGGGCAGGCACCTGCGTGGCGACAGGCGGCCTCTATGCCAACTCAGCCAGCACCTGCGTGGTGGCATGCAAATCTTCGTGAAGGCCCTAGCGCCGCGCCACCTCGGCTCCCTACCTGCCTACATGGCACCACACGCATCGCTGGCCTGGGCGCGTGTCGAAGCTAGGTGAGGCGGCAACGGACGGGACGGGCCTCGTTTCCGTCCCCGATAAAGCTAAGGGACACCTAAGCAACACATTCAATGCACTTTGTCATGTAATAGGGGCGATAAACTCGCAGCACTGTAGACCTTTCCACCTCCTGTGTGCCACTGTGGCAACCCCTTTTTCCTATAACAGGAGGCCCGAGGCGACGAGGAGAGGGATTCGGCTCTTTTGGGCACGTTACACCCCGTAGATAGCTCAAGAACACAAGAACACATAATACATCCACCAAAGCAGGACTAGGGTTTTACGCATCCTCACGGCCCGAACCTGGGTAAACGAACCATGTGCTTCCTATTAAACCCGCTCTTCACTCAACCCCGCGCCCCGCCAACCGTAGTAGGGATTCTTGTGATCCCATAGGTGTCGTTTCCCCGACATCTTTGGCGCGCCTGGTAGGGGGCGCAGTTGTGAGAATCGGCTTTAGCGGCTACTTTAGTGGTTCCTCATCGCCATGGCTCCTAAGAAGAAGACGGCCACGGCGATTGGCTCATCGGGAGCCGAACGGCCCATACTAACGCGGGCGAGCGGCGGACCGGTCGCGGACAGAATCCAGGGCGCGGCCCACGAGCACCAACACTGCTCTGGCAGCCAGAGCTTGGAGGGCGGCGACACTCGCGTGCCAAGCAACGAGCCGCACGTCGCCAAATCCAAAGACTGAGCCGGGTCCCCCACAGGCGGTGCGGGGCCCTCCAAGAGCATCGTCACGCTAACTATGGGCGGCGCAGCGGCTTCGAAGACACCCACGCCGGCGCCCACGGTGCGCTCCTCCCAGCCTGCGCGCGACGAACGTCATCACCACGCTGAAGACCTCGGGCGCCGCCACGGGAAGAGTCCCGTACATCATTCACGGGACGCAGAAGACCTGCACGCTCGCCGAGGCCCTGGTGAAAACGGCGTGCAACCGCAGGGCCGTGATAGAGCTCCTTCTAACGTGGTTAGAAGTCGGAGCGCGTCATGGTCCACGTAGGTTTCGCCGGCGCTGACGCTGACAAAGGCCTTAGGGCGTGCGCAGTTGCTCCTCGACTTCCCTCCTGCTGTGGGGAAGCTCGACGAATGGAGAGCTACCATCCGGATCCTCGTCGGCATCGCCAACAAGGACGAGCAGATGCCAGCGGGGCGCTCGGGATGACGCTCCGATGGAACACCACACGCCAGCGGCGGGAAGACCGGTGGTGCTGCGGCCACAGTGCACTCTTCTCCTCCTCGCCAGGTGCCGCGGGTGTCGGTCCGTCGCGACGACGCATGTGATAGCATTTCCATAGCATCATCCGACCCACGGACCCACCGCGACCAACGCCAAGTTCTTCGGGAGCGAACCCATGAAGACGCTTCAACCACTGCTCGAGTGTCGCCAAGCGCCGCCACCAGATCGAGCAAGCGAGCAGGGCCCACTATGGACCACCAAGCGCCGGTGAGCCCTGGAGGTTTACCTTACGAGGTAGGTTGTCCGGCTTTTACCCGTGAGCTGCGGCAGTTCCAGTGGCCCACTCACCGCACGTTTAAGCCTGACATTGGTGAGAAGTACAATGGCAAGACCCACCCGTCGGAGTTCCGCAGCATCTACACCATTGCGATGCAAGCCGCTGGAGCCCACGATGATAAGGTGCTTGCCAATTAATTCCCGTTGGCACTTAAACCCAACACGATGTCCTGGTTGATGCACTTGCCAGTAGATTCTATTTCTTCCTGGTCGGATTTGTGCCATGAGTTTTTTGGCGCCTTTACGGGAGGCCACCAAACTCATGGCCAGGCAAGCGATTTGCATGTCATCCCCCAGAAAGAAGGCGAAAGCCTGCGCAAGTACATACAGAGGTTCAGCCGGGTATAGTACAATATCCCAGATGTTCATCCTGCCGCCATCATCAGTGCGTTCCACCAGAACGTACGCAACCGCAAAATGCGTGAAGAGCTGGCGATGAACAAGGTGAAAGATGTGGCAGAACTCAATGTTCTGGCCGACAGATGTGCCTGGGCTGAAGAGGGAAGGAAGTACCTCGGCGAAGATGCCGGCGTGGAAACCGATTCTTCAGAGGAATATGTTGCCGCCCCGCAAAGAAGAGCCGGTGCCTCAACAGGAAGCGTAACGATAAAGCCGTGCTTGCCGTCGAGGGATCTGACGACGCCGGCGCCGCCAAGAAGACCAAGGCAGACGACCCCGACAAGGAGATTGCCGGGTGCGTTGCCTGCCGGGCCTTGGCGGCTGCCGAGAAACCAGGAAACTCCGACAAGCAATACTGCAAGGTCCATCGCACCAAGGGCCAAGACCTCCAGAACTGCCGACAAGTTGAGCTACTTGCCGAGAAGCAAAAAGCTGAATATGAGAGGCGGGACAAGGAGAAGGGCCAGGATGGTCCCGAGGGGTCCGGCAGGAAGCATGACGGCCAAACAGGCCGACGCAGCAAGGAGAAACAGCAAGAGAGGCCCGCCCGGGGCTGCGACAAGAAGCGGGAAGATGATGATCACGAAGAGGACGACGAGTCCGGCGACCAAGAGTTTCAGGAAGCTACAGAGGCTATGTGCGTCGACGGCGGTGCCTTGCTACATACTTCTCACCGCCAGATCAAGCAGTGTGCGCGTGGGATTACAGCGGCGGAACCGTCGTTCGATGCCCAGAAACCACTGAAGTGGTCCATCGCGCCCATCATCTTTGACACTGAGGATCACCCTGATCGCACAACTGCGGTCGGGTGTCTGCGGTTGTTGGTTTCGCCAACAATACACAACCTCAAAGTGACGAAGATGCTGGTTGACAGTGGGGCCGGTCTAAACTTAATCTCGCCCGTTGTGATCGAAAGGCTGCAAATTCCTGATGGAGACCTCAAAGAAAGGGGCACGTTTCAAGGGGTCAGCCCGGGAAGGAGTCAGCCGAAAGGAAAGGTCACGTTGCCCGTGACGTTTGGATGTGATTTGAACTACAGGACGGAGAAGATTGTCTTCGACGTAGCCGAGATTCCCTTGCCCTACAACGGGATCCTCGGCCGCCCGACACTGGCCAAGTTCATGGCGGCGTCGCACTATGCCTACAACATGCTGAAGATGCCGGGACGGCGAACATCGCCACCGCCCCTCCGACAAGAAGGACGCGCTGATGCGCCGACCTACTTTACCGGGAAGCGCTAGGCAACTGCTGCCAAGGCACTTGCTCCTGCTGCTGAAGCCCCGGGAGGGAAGAAGAAGACCGGCAAGGTCTCTCGCACCCACTCCGACAATCGCACCTCTTCGGAGTGTTGTGCTGCCGCTGAGGACGTGCCAGAGAGCTCCACCGGCAAGAGCAAGAAATCCAGAGCTACGCCGCCAGAGACCAAGAAGGTGTCCGTCAGGGAGGATGGCATGGGAGGGCTTTCACCATAAGCTCCACCTCGACAAGAATAGGAAAGGCGCCACACTTTCCTGCGGGCTAATGTCGATGTGTTTGCATGGCAAGCATCCGACATCCCCGGCGTTCCCAGGGAAGTGATTGAGCGCCATCTTGCTGTCTATCCCCATGCACGACCCGTCAAGCAGAAGGTCAGGAAGCAAGCTTTGGAAGCTGGAGTTAATCACATAGGAGATCAGGAAGTTGGAAGCAGCGGGCTTGGTGAGGGGAGTGCTCCATCCGACGTGGTTGGCCAATCCGGTAGTGGTGCGCAAGGCAAACAGGAAGTGGAGGCTGTGTATTGATTACACAGATATCAATAAGGCTTGTCCTAAGGACCCCTTCCCGTCGTCGCGCATCGACCAGATTGTTGACTCCACGGCGGGGTGTGATCTATTATCGTTCCTCGACGCCTACTCGGGCTACCACCAGATCTTCATAACAAGAGAAGACGAAGAGAAGACAACATTCATCACCCCATGTGGTATGTATTGCTTTATATGGATGCCTTTCGGGTTGAAGAGTGTTGGCTCGACGTTTGCAAGGGCGGTCCAAATTGGATTTGAACCCCAGCTCTATAGAAATATGGAGGCTTATATGGATGACATAGTGGTCAAAACCAAGGATGTGATCGACCTCATACCAGATTTGAAGAGACGCTTATGACCCACGCAACATCAACCTCAAGCAAAACCCTGAGAAGTGTGTCTTCGGCGTTCCGTCCGGCAAGCTTCTCGGGTTCTTTGTGTCGCAGCGTGGAATCGAGGCAAACCCGGACAAGATCAAGTCTATCGAGCAGATTGAGGTGCCCGGGCGGATCAATGATGTGCGTCGGCTTGCTGGCTGCGTTGCCGCCATGAGTAGATTCATCTCCAAGTCTGCCGAGCGCGCCCTCCCCTTTTTCAAGATTTTGAAAAGGCGGCCCAATGGATCGACCCCGTGGTCAAGCAAGCACTATAGGATTTGAAGAATACTTTTTCACGCCAATACTTGTTGCACCTAAACCACAAGAGCCGTTGTTGCTATACTTGGCGGCAACAAATCAAGTGGTGAGTGCCATGCTAGTGGCGTAGAGTGAGGTCGACATGGAGGTAATAGCAGCAACGGTGCCTGACACCACTAGTGCCGAGGCGACACAGCCAATTGAAGTGGTGCCGAAGAAGAAAATGATGCAGCACCCGGTCTACTTTATCAGCTCCCTTTTGCAAGGGGCTAGATCAAGGTACTGCTGTGTGCAGAAACTGCTCTTCGGCCTCCTTATGGTCTCAAGGAAGCTGCGTCATTACTTCCAAGCACACGTGATCACCATCATCACCCGCCTCCCGTTGAAACGGATAATGCATAACCCAGATGCAACTGGGAGGATTGTGGAGTGGGCACTGGAGCTGTCTAGCTTTGGCCTTAAGTTCGAGAGCACTTCGACTGTTCAAAGCAAAGTCTTGGCAGAGATCATTGCAGAATGGACCGCGACGCCCGACGAAGAAGTCCAGGAGACTGCTCTCCTCGGCAAGGAGGCAAGTTCCACTCGATCATGTACTTTGATGGGGCTTTCAAGCAAGGCGCCGGTGCCGGTGTATCGCTTGTCGCTACCACGGAGAGCACCTCAAGTATGTGGTCCAAATGAACTTCCCTGTGGAAATGTCGACAAACAACACCGCCGAGTATGAGGATTGCTTGCCTGTCTCGTGATCACGGCAGACCCTAATCAAGAAACTCATCATCGTGGTGACTCGCAGCTTGTCGCTGCCAAGTCAACAAGGATTACCAGAGCCCGTTGATGGAGGCCTACGTAGATGAAGTGAGGAAGCTGGAAGAGCGTTTTGACGGTATACAGGCGGAGCACATTCCCTGAGCGGAGAACGACATCACCGACTACCTATCAAAACGTGTTGCCCTCAAGCTGCCTGTGGAACCAGGTACCTTTATGCTTCGATTAACTCAGCCATCCGTTGAACCATCAACAAAGCAAAACAAGTGGAGGAAATCAGGGCCCGGCAAGTACTTTCCAGCCGAGCTCCCCGGAGCCGCCGGCAAGGATGTTTCCGGAGACACATAGCCGGCCATAGGACGACTCGCTCCGGCAGGGCGTCAAGCTCTTGCCGTGGAGACGGCCGCTCCCATGGCAGAGAAAATTCCTTTAGTCCTTGTCGTCGAGCCTCAGGCTCCGGCATGGGCGCAACATACCATCCGATTCTCCAACAGGGAGCTTCCTGAGGAGCAGGAAGAAGCGGAGAAAGTAGCCCGTCGGTCTGCTATGTATCAGTTCATCGATGATGTCCTGTACAGAAAGAGACCGAACGGTGTGAAATTGAAGTGTATTCCCCGGGAGGAGGGACTGGGGCTGTTGGTAGAGATACACGGAGGCATATGTGGCTCCCACATAGGGTCAAGGGCCCTTGCCGGCAAGGCATTCTGGCAGGGTTTCTTCTGGCCCACTGCCCTCCAGGATGTAATGACACTAGTAACCAAGTGTGAAGCGTGTCAGTTCCATTCAAAGAAGCTTCATCAACCAACTCAAGCCCTTCAAACAATTCCTCTCTCCTGGCCATTTTCGGTCTGGGGGCTCGACATACTGGGCCCCTTCCCCCATGCTGCGGGGGCTTTGAGTGCTTGTACGTTGCAATCGACAAGTTCACAAAGTGGCCGGAGGTGGAAGCAAGGATTTAAGGTGACAGCCTTAGTCAGCCGCCAAGTTCTTCAAGGACTAGTCTGCCGCTTTGGTGTGCCCAACAGAAATCATCACCGACAACGCACGCAGTTCACAAGCCACACCTTCATGCAATACATCCAAGACCTCGGCAGCAAGGTCTGTTTTGCCTCCGTGGCACACCCACGGAGCAACGGCCAAGCGGAGAGGGCAAATGCTGAAGTGTTGCAGGGCCTGAGAACAAAGACTTTTGACAAGCTGCACAAGAGCAGAAGGTGCTGGATTGATGAGTTACCGGCAGTTCTTTGGTCGATCAGGATGACACCAAATCGAGCCATCTGTCAGACACCCTTTGCCCTGGTATACGGGGCAGAAGCAAATCTCCCCACAAAACTCACATACGGGTCACCTTGAGTGCTCTCTTACGACGAGCTTGAGCAAGAGCAATTGCGGCAAGATGACGCAACGCCCTTGAGGAAGATCGCCTTCGGGCTGTGAGAGCAGACGCTACCAAAGAAGCCTTGCACCGCTACCATAGCCGCAAGGTTCATGCCCAAGCTTTGAGGAAGGCGACCTTGTACTTTGGGCGCTCAATCAGCCAAGAATACCAACAAGTTGACACCGGCGGAAGGCCCTTATCGGGTAATACGAGTCACCGTGCCCGCGCAGTTCGCTGAGATCAAGATGCTGTCCCAAAGGAGCAACTCCTGAACATCGAGCATCTTCGCAAGTTTTACCCATGAGGCGCTGCCATACCGCAAGCAAGCCACCTTGTACAAGCTTTACTGCAAGGCATATAACCTTCAGACAAAGCCAAAGCAGACTTCGAGCAAAAATAAATGAAGCGCTATGCCTTAAGTTATAGCATGCATGCTAGGTCAAGTATCTTCCTCGGTTAGGGTTGATAGTGCTTAGCGGCGATTAACCCCTAGCCTAGAGGTCGAGTATGCGTCTTTCTGTCCTCTTTTGATTTGCTGGACACGTGGACATATCTCCTGGGCCGCTTGAGAGAAAGAGGACGGGCCGGTACTCCGGCCCCGGCAAGCCAGAATCGCCGGGGGCTGAAGACACAAGGACCCAACCACGGCAAGCCAAGGTTGCCGGGGGGGCTGCAGATTTAGATAAGTCTTTTATCCCCTGTTATGCACTTCTGTATAGAACTAGGACATATGAAACCACGTTTGTATTCTTAAAACCACCGTGCTCCCTTTTTCCCAAACCCAAGAGCTATCCCCTGGTTCGGGACTTGGTCGTAGTCACGGTGGCTACAGAAATGAACGAGGGGCCTAACCCTGCTTCGCCCCTGCCTCCGCCAAGAGCGTGAGAATGGTCGACCAAAGCGCGCGGGGGGGGGGGGGGTGACAAGGCCTGTTGCCGGGCGACAATGTTTACTTTACAAGTAACAAGGATTCGTCCTTGGCATGGGCCTCGCTCATGCACAAAGAACCCGGCAAACACCCTTTTTCATTAAAAACGTCCCATACAGGTACAGTTCCTACGGAATAAAAAGCATGAGCGAGGGGATTACAAGGTTTAAAGCTTACAAAGGCCCGTAGGCTTAATGATTGAAAAACAATAAGGTGCCCGTAATCCCTTTCTTGTCCCTCTCCTTAGAAGACAGAGCAAGATGGTGAAAGGGCAAAAGGGGCGCCTAGGCGAGGTACGAGCAGCAGAAGGCACCAGGAGAACATCCCGGTGGCCACCCCGAAGAGAGACTGGTGATGATGATGACGGGAGAAGAGCTGGAAGATGAGGCGGCAGGACCGGCAATACGCGATGAAGGCGTCGATGCCCGTGTACTCCGAGTTGACGGCCCGCCACCCACCTTCTTCGCCTTCTCCGGGCCTCCTACGCCAGCCGCCCAAGGAGGCGACCCCAAGAAGTTCAAGGGGCCCGGTACAGATGCTGCTGCTGCCGATGCCGCCCCGGGACGGCGGATCCAACACCTAGTCGGACCTGGCCATCCTCCCGCCATTACCTCGCCGTCGATAATGCTGTCCTCCTCATCACTCGCCGAGGAGGAATCTTCATCGCCGGAGGAGCTCTCCACACAGCACTTAAGGCGAAGTTCCAAGATCTCCAAGACCTTGACGGAGAGCAGGCCGCCTCCATTAACTTGAAGTAGAGGACAAGCCCCACCGCTGTGCTATGGATGCGAGCAAATGTCTTCCATCCACGATGGAGATACATCACATGCGGAGTAGGGAAGTCGACGCCGACCGCTGCATCACCGGGTCCCGCAGCCCCCATCAGGCAACTGAGGGTCTGGCTAATCGAGCCCATCTCCTCAAAAGGGGGTGGGGAGACGGAGACGACAACGCGGTGGCCAGCGCAGCCTGATGAAGAACTCGCGAGGAGGGAGTCCTGATTAGGGGTGTCCGGATAGCCAACTATCACCGCTGGCCGGACTCGGACTATGAAGATACAAGATTGAAGACTTCGCCCCGTGTCCGGATGGGACTTTCCTTGGCGTGGAAGGCAAGCTTGGCGATACGGATATGTAGATCTCCTACCATTGTAACCGACTCAGGTAACCCTAACCCTATCCGTGTCTATATAAACCGGAGGGTTTTAGTCCGAGGACTAACAACAATCATACCATAGGCTAGCTTCTAGGGTTTAGCCTCTCGATCTCGTGGTAGATCTACTCTTGTACTACCCATATCATCAATATTAATCAAGCAGGAGTAGGGTATTACCTCCATCGAGAGGGCCCAACCTGGGTAAAACATCGTGTCCCTTGTCTCCGTTACCATCCGCCTAGACGCACAGTTCGGGACCCCTACCCGAGATCCGCCGGTTTTGACACCGACATTGGTGCTTTCATTGAGAGTTCCTCTGCGTCGCCGCCGCCAGAAGGATGCCTCATCCCGCCTTTAAAGACGATACTATCGCCAAAGGAGCCTTGGCCACGGGTCGACTCTTCGCTAGGTGGTTTTCTTATGACCGCCAGCTCGCCATCACTACCGACGATGACTTCTCGAGTCATCGAAACCAATCTTCACGTTAACTCGAACTTGCCGAAAGCAGTTAGATCCGATCGAGCTCTCCTCCGTAAACGAGCTCTTGATCGCATCGCCGCCTCGAGTCGCCATAGATACGACCAGATCGGGCCTAAACCGATCCGAGAGAGATCAACTCTCCCTGTGCTACCCATCATGTTGCTGTGATAGAGGAGCAATACGGCGATTCTTCTTCTATCTTAAGGACTAGCTACGTCCGATTCCCGATCCTCCATGCCGGATTCCCGCAGAGGGACGGATGTCGATCAAGCCCTGAACTTAAAGTCAGCGGCGGGTTGATTCATTGATAGCATTCAAAATCCAAACTTCCAAGTTCGAAACTTCGCCCCGAGTCTTAAATTGACGGGTTCCGGATCTAGTTCCACCCGCCACCCAAACATTAGCGATCTATCCCGAATTCGCAAGAGCCCGCTGAAACAAGACATCATTATCGGGCCGATTCTCCCGGTTATGGACAGGATAAAGGACTGCCGAGAGGAGGACGAATCTCACTTTTCTGCAATAATTGCACGGACAAGGGAATCCTAAACGCCATAAGTCGTCATAAATTACACGCTTTGTTGACTTGGTGACCATAGTACAAAAGTACTGTGCGATGGAGAGTGCTTGAAAACCGAAGTAAATTTTGGGATAATCCGCCCCAATACATCCCTAGTCCGAAATAAAAGGGTGCATCATCACCAAGCACCGGGTTAAACATCAAAAACAAAACCCCTAAAGGGTACGGAACCGCATCGAGGGTTGGCTAAACGGACCTCGCAAAATTCATAGCACGAGGGCGCCACTCCAACTCATAGCCTTCGAGCATGTTGGATACTACGGCAGTGGCCAAAAGTGGCTAAGAGCTTCTAGCCTCGTAATCCCAGCCCAAAGAACACCAAGACGGTATTAATAGCCTTCGAGACTTTCAGATCAAATAACATGCGAAACGAACACTCCGCAACCTTGTCAAGTCTACCAAGTAGCAACAATAAATCCATGGAGGACACGGCTATTACCTTTAATGCCAAGTGATTTAACCCAAATTCAACAGCCCGAGCACCACCGCATTGGTCCTCACCAATAGTGGACGGCTTTCGCTTTACTAAGGTACTCATGGATGGCGGCAGCGACTAAACCTCATCTACGAGGAAACCCTCCAAAAATGGAAATAGACTCGAACCGCATTGAGCGAAGCAGCACAACCTTTAGAGGAATAATCCCTAGCCGGAAGCATGCTGCACAGAAAAATCACACCGACGAGTGTTCGCTCACGGACAATTACAGGTCCGAGGAGGTCACATTTCAAGTGGCCCTGCTCAGCAGCGGATATCACGCTTTATTAGGGCGAGAGGCATTCACAATTTTTCAAGCTATACCCCATTATGGGTACATGAAGCTTAAAATGCCCGGACCTAACGGAATCATCACTCGCTAGTGATCCAACATAGCACTCGCTACCAAAACAAGACAGCCGCACTAGCCCTCGAGGCACTATCCGGCCCTAGCGGCCGAGGAACTCATCGCGATGCGCCCACGGTGAACAGGGACGATGTGATACTTGATAAAAGATCCAAGTCCACCTCTTTAAACCAGCGGATGAAATAGTCAAATTCCAAGTCCACCCAACGGACCTCGCAAAGACGGCCTCCATTGGGGCACAATTAAACCCTGATGTAGACGCCAGACTACGAGAATTTCTACGAGAAAATCGACATTTTTGCCCGGCACCCTTCGACATGCCAGAATCCCACGCCGGCTGGCCGAGCACAGCCTAAATATCCTAAAAGGATTCAAGCCACCAAACAGCTCTTCGGCGCTTTTCCAACCCAAGAGACAAAGCCATGGAGAGGAGCTAGCCAAACTTCGGAAGCCGGATTCATCGAGATATAAAACATCCGGACTGGCTAGCAAACCTGGTGATGGTACCAAAGAAGGATAAATCCGGCGCCTATGTGTTGATTTCAAAGACCTTAATAAGGCTTGCCCAAAGGATCCCTTCCTCCCTCGCATTGATCAAATTATCGACGCTACAGCAGGACACGACTCATTGTGCTTCCTCGACGCTGCATCTCGCTACCACCAAATCAAGATGGCGGAGCTGCACTAAGCTGCAACAGCATTCATCACTCCATACGCCCATTCTCGCTTCAACACAATGCCCTTCGGCTCAAAAACGCCGCGCAACATATCAGCGCATGATTCGTATATGTCCGCAAACCAGATCGGCAAAACAAAGGAAGCATATGTAGATGACGTGGTCGCAAATCCAAGCATGTCGAAACTCTAGTAGACGACTTGAGGCTCACATTCGACAATCTCCAAAATATGACATTAAGCTCAATCCGAAAATGCGCTTTCGCTGCTCCAAATTGAAAGCTCTTGGGCTTCATTGTGTCCGTAGAGGAATTGAAGCAAACCCAGCCAAGATCCGAGCTCACACAATTGATATTCCAAAAGACCTCAAACAAATACAAAATTGATCGATGCGAGCGGCTCTAAGCCGCTTTATTTCCGCTTGGGAGAAAAGGCGCACTCTTTACCGCCTCCTCCGCGACCAACACTTCGAGTGGATTTGATGCCGCCACGGCCGGACTCAAGAAATAAAAGCCATATTGGCAACAACCGTCCTGGCCGCGCCAACATGGGCGAACCAATGCTATTATATATCGCCGCAACACATCAAGTTGTCAGCGCGGTGCTCGCTCGTCGAACGAGAAACGGACGGACACCGTTCCTCTTCAAAACCGGTTTACTATGTGTCCACCGTCCTAACTCCATGCAAGTCCCGTACCCACATTATCAAAAGATAGCATACGCGTGTTCATGGCATCCCGAAGCTGCGACACTACTTTCAAGAGTGTTCGATAACGGTAGCCTCCGGTACCTCTTAACGACATTATAAACAACCGCGACGCGACGGGCCGGATTGCTAAATGGGCCATAGAGCTCCTTCCATTCGACATAACCTATAAGCCACGACGAGCTATTAAGTCGCAGGTTTTGGCCGACTTCGCGGGTCGAATGGACCGTCAACTCCCTAAAGAGTACGGCGATACTCCAATTGATCATGCACTTTGACGGCTCCAAAATGTTGGCCGCCTGGGGGTCAAGCGTCGCCCCGACGCCCCCAACCGGGACACAGTCCAATACGCCCTTCGATAATGTATACGGACTCCAACAACGCAGCCAATACGAGGCCCTTCGCACGCCTCCGGATGGCGCTCCATGGGCATTAAACGCCTAGAGGTGCGCGATTCAACCTCGCGATATCTCAAATAAACGGAGACTTTGATGCCAAAGATCCGAATGGCAGCGCATCGCAATGCGGTCCTAAAATGTCAAGACGGTTCAAGGGCTCAATTTCATCATATAGCCCGGATAACAACCAGCGGCGGACGATTGGCACGCATCGGCGCAAAACGCGATGCCGCCCCGCCCAACATCTTCCTCGAACGGCTGTTCAAGCCATCCGCATTATGGGAAGGGAGTCCGAAATAATAATCCGACCCAACCGCACCGCCTCGACACCAACACTCGACACAATCGGAGGCTCGC
The DNA here is from genome assembly GCA_021605205.1 of Aegilops longissima. Lineage (NCBI taxonomy): Eukaryota > Viridiplantae > Streptophyta > Magnoliopsida > Poales > Poaceae > Aegilops > Aegilops longissima. The sequence goes on from CM038680.1 coordinate 567,404,305, forward strand.
CACCGAGATAACACCTCCGCCCACGAAATAATGGCGGTTATCGCCTGCGGACGGAACCATTCCTAGCCTACCTAACTAGGCAGGAACTCCCCAAGACCAAAATGAGGCTCGCTGCATAGTACGGCGATCCAAAGCCTATAAAGTCCATGAGGGAGAGCTCTATAAGAAAAGCACAACAGAGTCCTTCAAAGGTGTATCTCCAAGAGGAAGGGCGAAACCTCCTGGCTGAAATTCATGCCGGACTGGTGGGCACCACGCCGCAGCCCGGCCCTTGTAGGCAAGGCCTTCCAGACAGGATTTTATTGGCCGACGGCCCGGCAGATGCGCAGGATTTAGTCCAACGATGCGCCGTTGCCAGCTTTTTGCTAACTAAAGCCACATGCCACCCACCGCCTCAAAACTATACCCATCACCGGCCGTCATGTCCGGGGGCTTGACATGGTTGGACCCCTTAAGGAGGAACCCACAAGCAAAAATACCTATTGGTCATGGTGGATAAATTCACCAAATGGATAGAGGCCAAGCTCGTTAAAACGGCCAATCCGGACCGGTGATAGACTTCATATCGTGGGTAGTGCACCGCTACGGTGTCCCCCACAAGATCATCATCATCGATAACGGCACCAACTTCACGGCCGATGAGGTCAAATTATGGTGCAAAACATGGGCATCAAGCTCGACACGCCTCGCCTATCACCTCAAACCAACGGTCAAGTCGAGCGAGCAAACGGTCTAATCATGAGCGGCATTAAACCCAGACTAGTGCGGTCCTCAAGGAATCTAACACGACCGGGTTGAGGAGCTCGACCAGACTGGGGCTGCGGACCACGCCGAATCGTACTACCGGATTCACACCATTTTTATGGTGTACGGCGCAGAGGCAGTCTTGCCTCGCGACATAATTCATGACTCACCTCGCGCGCATGTATGAAGAAAGAGAAGCCGAGCTCGATCGGCAGGACAGTTTGGACGATTGGAGGAGGAGCGCGACGGGCAAAAGCTCGCTCCGCATTTTATCAACAGCAGGCTCAAGATATCAAAGCAGGAAGTACGGGCCAAAGCTTACAACGCTGGCGAACTAGTTCTACGCCGCCGGACAAGAAAAAGGACAAACTCAAGCCCAAATGGGAAGGTCCTTCATCATCGACCAGGTCCCGACCGGCGGAGCATACCGCTCATGCTAAACGATCGGATAACCGACTCGAGCCGAACCCATGGAACGCAGCCCGCCTACGAAGATTCTACGCTTAAGCGCCGGACTCCAAGTTCGCCTCCTTCCTCCGCCCACATTTTCTATTTTTGCTGTCTTTTATTTCTCTCCTTCCTCCTCCTTCTTCTTGAAGCCTTTAGAGGCTCGCTTGCGCTTTGTTCAAGATACTTGACGCGCTGTCCGCGCCATTATACCGGGGCTTTTTAATGTAAGCTTATTTATACGGGCTTCATGCCCAACACATGTGTCAAACTTCCGCATGTACCTTTTATTCACCATTATATGCATCGATATGACTTAAGTTTTGGCCAAGCTGGGTTGCTCGCTCCTGTGCTTACCCCTACGCTCCCGATTGTTCGCTAGGTGGTAAAGGAGCACCTCTGCGATTGTTACCGCCGGTCACCGGATGTGTACCTCAGACCGGGTGAAGCCGAAAGCTAGCGTTTTAAGGGAATATTCGGTCGGTGAACTGAAAGATGATTTTAACTATTTATCCATCTGCCCCTGATGATTTTCTGCTTTCTTAGCAGTTTGACATGCACTTTAGGGCATGCCTCCCAGTGAAAGGAACCCTTAACGGAACTATTCTCCCGAAGATGTTTCTTACTATCCATGTAATATAACATAACTAGTTGGGCACTTGTCCGATACAGCAATAATGACCCCTACGCCTTTGTCTCCATGCATGCCCCGTTCTTATATAACCGCGAGGGTATTCGGACACACCCGGACTATTGGGTCCCGAGGTCGGCTTAAAAGGTCCGCTATGACAAACGATCTACAATCCGCTAGAAGACATTTTTCATGTCATATTCAATTACATAGTCAACTCGACTCATTGTATTCCTCCTCAATGCCATCTAATAGGCTATCTAATTTACAATCTTGTTGGAATACTTGGCCCAATTCTACTTGGCCGCACACTAAGCTTACAGGATCTCCTTCCCATCAGCCCCACAGTCCGACTCGCCATGTGGTTTGGGTCAGCCTTCGTACCGCTGCCTTTACCATGGCCCAGCCTCCTCGGCGCCTTTGACGGCAGGCCGATATCTTCCATAGTCGGAAGCGCCGCTGCTCCTTGAAGCCGCTCTCGCCAGCTCCCCAATGCCTTCGGCAGGGAGATAGATGGCCACAAGGCCTGGCCGACGCTTTTCATCACCGCCAACTCGCTCGCAGTAGCCGACGCAGTTCGGGAAGAAGATCACCAAGAACTGGGCATCTCCTCCTCAGACGACCTGTGAGCAAACCTACATACATGTTTATGTTAGTCGCCTTCCTCGCCAACTCTTTCAAAGTTCGCTCAAGCACTTATCGAAAATGCCGCGACGGCCGCCGATTCTCCTTTACGGAGTCGCATAACCGGGCACGAACATCCTTTAGTTCCTCACCCAGCTTGGGTGTTGGCATCTTGAGGTTATTTTTCTCCGCCGCACTCGTAAGCACGCCTCGCCGCCTTTAGCCGGCGCAGAGCTGTTGCTTGTCCGGATCTAGTCCGCGCCATCTGCAATATTATTGTCGATTTACACACACGCCGCACTTCATAAACTATTTATCTTTTGAAGCATATATTACCGTAGGGGTCTCGTGGCTCCCCAGAGCGCTAGTGCGGCCTCAAGTTGGGCCTTGCATTCTTCAAGCCCCGGACAGTCGGGTATTCTTTTTGTAAGATCCTCAGATAACAAATGATCCTTAAATCAGTTATTCTAACTATTTTAAGTCTCGGGGCTACCGCATATATAATCACAAATTTCTCACCAGATGTCCTTTACATACTGCCCGTGGCTCGCTAGACCATCTTGAGCGGCACGGAGGTGCGATCTCCCAAATTGAAGGCATTCAAGGCCTCTTGGGAGAAACATGCGCCACGAAGAACTGTCCGGCGGCGCCTGTGATTCATGGCGCCTCCACCTCGGAGTTGGTGGCGGACAATCTGTCGGCATCCTCTCGTCGGAGGAGCATCCGACGACGCCTCGTGCTCGCCTCCGCTTCTCGACCCGCTTTGGAGCCTGGCCATGGAGGTTCGATTATAACCTCTCCGACTCAGTCCGCGAGCGCTTTTTTCCGAAAAGAGCACCAGCGTTAGTACGCCTTCCAGAATCAATCCTGGAATATGGTGACACGCCATACCGCTGCGGGCGGAGTTTCGATCCGACCGCACTTTTTTTTAGCCTCATGGGCCAGATCGCCTTTGTTGGCTAGCCACCGCTGGCTCGGCTCCCCGCCTCAAGGCACCCCTCGCAAAACACCATCAAATACGTGGTGATTAGAAGTAAAGCACGGTGGGTCATGGTATCCGGACTTCGGTCACGGCATTCGGGAGGCCGGAAATAATCCGGTAGTCGGCCGAATGGCAACCAAAGCATTGTCGATGCTAAGTTGGTGGAACACCCCACCGATCAGCTCCACCTTTATATCCGGTCCTCTTCGAGGCCGGATCGAGGGACCGCTCCGGATCCTCGGGTTGTGGGGCGGGCTGTGTATCTTCTCCACGGCCCGGCGCAGCCTCGCGAGAAACCATGAAATGAGATATTTAACCACGGAACATGGATCGGACAGGCCACAAAGATATTTGCTTACCCAACTTCGAGGATTATTCAAGAAAACCCGCCAGTGGATTGACGCGAGAAAATCCTCCTCTTCCCTTTGTACATGGCGGACAAGGTCTTCACCAGTTCGGTGACCGATCCCGCCCTTTGCGCCATGGCGGTGGCATCGCCCTCCCCGCTGAAGTCCCACATGGGTGGCCCCTATATTGAGCGGCTGCACTCCTCATAATGCAGATTGCCATGACTCCAATCATGGTCAATCCGCATGAGCCAAGAATCTTATTCGCTCATCAAGTAAAGGACGCCCCGTCATTTTCCTCCGGGGCTCATGGGCGCCAGCTTAGGCGCTTCTTCGAGGAGCGCTGCTAACTCCGAAGGCCGATCCAACAGATCCGCAGCGGACGCCCTCCATGTAAAACCATTCAAGGCCAGTCTTCGACGCTTTCTTCGGGTTCCGGATAGATATCCGTCCCGCGATGCGCCATAGTTCGCCCGCCCACTTGATATATTGACCCTCATGAGAACGGGGTACTAGGCAGAATAATCTCTTCCACAACGCAAAATGAGCCTCGATGCCCAAGAACAGTTCGCAAAGGGCCACGGCCCGCGATGTGCAAAATGGAGGCAGGCGAAGGTGGTGCAACTGAGGTCAGAGAACTCCAAGAGCCCCGGAGAAACGGATGAATTGGAAATCCGAGTCCTCTTACTAGATAAGAGATAAAGCATACCCGCCTCCTTTAGAGGGATCGGGACACTCTCCGCTTGCTTTCCGCCTTGTAGGTGGCAAGTCCGCTCGAACCGAACCATGAAGGCCGGGGAAGAAATCCTTGGTTTGGAGTATAACTAGCTCGCTATGCGGACTGAGCATCTCTCCCACTTCTGTGCTGAGGGCTGGGAGCGCGAGAGGAGGAGCCGCGCGACCGTCCCATGATGGAATGGGTTTTGTCGAGGCGCCCGATGAAAGCTCATGAGGGGGATGGTGTGACTCAGATCTAGATCCTCGCCCTTTTATAGGCGGCTCATTTGCGCAGCTAGGGGGTAAGTGTAAAATACCCTGGCTTTTCGATTCATTCAAACACGTGGAAGATGGCCATTATTGGGCGAGAAGCCAAGGAGCGCAGCATTTATCGGGTTTGACACTATTCGACAAGTATATGGAATTTGGAGAAGAACCCGCCGCAATGCCAAGACAATCAACGCTACCGGACTCATCGCCATTGAAGCCTGGTTCGGGGCTACCGAGGAGTCCTCGATTAGGGGTGTCCGGATAGCCAACTATCATCGCTGGCCGGACTCCTAGACTATGAAGATACAAGATTGAAGACTTCGCCCCGTGTCCGGATGGGACTTTCCTTGGCGTGGAAGGCAAGCTTGGCGATACGGATATGTAGATCTCCTACCATTGTAACCGACTCAGGTAACCCTAACCCTATCCGTGTCTATATAAACCGGAGGGTTTTAGTCCGAGGACTAACAACAATCATACCATAGGCTAGCTTCTAGGGTTTAGCCTCTCTTGATCTCGTGGTAGATCTACTCTTGTACTACCCATATCATCAATATTAATCAAGCAGGAGTAGGGTATTACCTCCATCGAGAGGGCCCAACCTGGGTAAAAACATCGTGTCCCTTGTCTCCTGTTACCATCCGCCTAGACGCACAGCTCGGGACCCCTACCCGAGATCCGCCGGTTTTGACACCGAGGTGACCAGAGAGGGATTCGCCTTTGGGCAAGTTACACCACAGAAGCTAGCTCAAGAACACAAGAACCTTCAATACATCCACCAAAGCAGGACTAGGGTTTTACGCATCCTCACAGCCCGAACCTGGGTAAACGAACCATGTGCTTCCTGTTAAACCCGCTCTTCGCTCAACCCCGTGCCCCGCCTACCGTAGTAGGGATTCTTGTGATCCCATAGGTGTCGTTTCCCCGATACCAACTATTGACCAAAGACATGATTCGGAGCCGATGCATATAATGCCATATTTGGGACGCCGAAGTATACTATAAAAGTGTTCAGACTTTTTTTTTGAAAAAACATATATGTGGCCGAATAGAGCCCCTGGCAATTTAAATCGTGCCGAGGTGCCAATCTGACTTAAAGAGGGAATACAGATTAGGAAATAAGCCAATACCGAATAGGGTTGGGCGAAGCTATTTCCATTATAGTCTGATTGATACGTCAAAACGTGTTCTTACAGAGGATGCTATAAGCATCAAGGCTATTTTACATGCCGAGAATTTGTGAACAAGGGAAAGCTATATACAGGTCCTAAAGGGAAAAGGTGGTCTTGAAGATCCTTTGCACACCCTGCCGCACGTCTGCATCACTTTCTCCTTTGAGGGAGAGATTCCTTGGGAGGAATGGCCCACGGTTATTTATACGAAACAGATCTCAAAAAGAGTCCTTGTACATCCATGGAGTAGATAGGTTTTAATGCACCTATGTTATTGAAGAAGAAAAAGAAAAAGTATCAAATAAAAAAGGTCAAGGTCATATAGGGTCAAACCGTACTATAGACCTATCCGTACTATGCCTTCGTTGATGCCAAGGTATTTTGAGTGCGTAGTTATGCACACGCGGTACAAATGACGCGGATGTGTGTGGCGATCGACGGAGGTGAAACTGCTAGTCTAGCTGTGGAGTTGCCGAGTTGTCATCGTGCAGAGTGGACCAGACTCATTTAACATTGTTCGGGGGCTTGATGGCCGATGAGGTGTGCGGCTTGATAGGGCCGCTCTGTACCTCAGCTGCGAGGGCCGCGGTGTGCTCTTCGCTACAGAGGGAGCGCTCCATGTTTCCATTAACTGTAATAACACCGTGGGGTCCTGGCATTTTGAGCTTTAACTAAGCATAATGCGGGACCGCATTGAAGCGGGCAAAGGCGGTTCTTCCGAGCACTTCGTGATAACCACTGCGGAAGGGGATGATGTCGAAGATCAAGTCTTTGCTTCGGAAGTTGTCCGGCGAAACGAACACCACTTCCAATGTTATTGAGCCCGTGAAGTGAGCCTCTACACCAGGTATTACTCATTTAAAGGTAGTATTAGTAGGCTTGATTCTTGACGGGTCAATACCCATTTTGCGGATCGTGTCTTGATAAATCAAGTTAATATCATGTCACCATTCATAAGGACTCGGGTCAGATGGAATCCGTCGATGATTGGATCAAGGACCAAGGCTGCCGAACCTCCATGACGGATACTGGTCGGGTGATCCTTACGATCGAAGGTGATCGGACAGGCCGACCATGGGTTAAATTTTGGGGCAACCGCCTCACGGGCGAGACGCCCTTAGCGCACGCCAGCTACCTCTGGGGATATGTGTAACGTATATCATATTCACTGTTTTCACCTCAGGGGGAAATTTCTTCCGACTTCGTGTTCGTGGGCTAGGCTCTTCGTCGTCCTCGCTTGGTGGTCCTTTCCCCTTGTGTTCGGTGTTTAACTTACCGCTTGTTTGAAGACACAACAGTTTATCTTGGAATGATTGGCAGGCTTGTCGTGGGTGCCATGAATCTGGCAAGGCCGATCGAGTATTTTGTCCAAACTAGATGGACCATCTTTGTTTCCTTTGAATGGCTTCTTCCGCTGTCCGTATTTAGAGCGGTTGAATCCGGCATTGACCGTCGTGTCTTCGGTATCTTCATTGTTGTTTCAACGCTTATGTTTGTTGCGTTGTGGCCTATCATTGCCATCTCTGGCTTCGGAGGTGCCAGGGTCGCTGGTACTGTTGCTTCTACGAGCTAACCAGCTATCCTCCCCCACGCAAAAGCGGGTCATGAGTGCAGTAAGGGGTGCCATGGACTTCGGCTTTTCTTGGCCGAGGTGTCTAGCTAGCCATTCGTCGCGAACGCTATGTTTAAAGGCCGCGAGGGCTTGGGCGTCCGGACAATCGACAATTTGGTTCTTTTTAATTAAGAACCTAGTCCAGAGTTTTCGGGCTGACTCTCCGGGTTGCTGGACTATATGACTTAGGTCAATGGCGTCCGGAGGCCGGACATAGGTACCTTGGAAGTTGTCTCGAAATGCGTCCTCCAAATCTTCCCAAATTACCAATGGAATTTTCTCGGGAGGCTGTTTAGCCAGTGCCGAGCTGGTCCCTTTAGTTTTAGCACGGAGATCATCACCGTGAGCCATGTGGATATGGAAAAGAAAATTTTCGATCCATACTGCGGGACCTGTCGTTCCATCGTATGATTTAGTGTTAACGGGTTTAAACCCTTCTGGGAACTGGTGCTCCATTACTTCATCGGTGAAGCATAAGGGGTGTGCGGCGCCTCTATATCGGGCGACGCCACGACAGAGTTTGGACGGCATCCGTGTTCGGTTTTTAGCCCGGGTGAGGTTATGCTGGTCGCACCAGGCCTGATGGCGGTCCTCTCGTGTTGGAGCTCGCCCTCTTGATCCATAGATTGATCTGGTCTGACCGGCTCTATTGTCCAGGTCCTGCGTAGGTCGTAGGTGTAGCCCGGAGCTGCTACCTCCTTGCCTCTATGGCGCGGTGGTGCAGGCTGGTGTTCGGCGTAACTAGCCGCTTTGTCCCGCCCACTTGGTGGTCGGTGTCGGTGTCAAAACCGACGGATCTCAGGTACGGGTTCCCGAATTGTGCGTCTAGGATCGATGGTAACAGGAGGCGGGGGACACAATGTTTACCCAGGTTTGGGCCCTCTCTATGGAGGTAATACCCTACTTCCTCCTTGATAGATCTTGATGAATATGAGTATTACAAGAGTTGATCTACCACGAGATCCTAATGGCTAAACCCTAGAGGCCTAGCTTGTATGACTATGGTTATGAGTATTCGGTCCTATAGACCTAACCCTCCGGTTTATATAGACACCGGAGGGAACTAGGGTTACACAAAGTCGGTTACAGGGAAAGGAATCTTCATGTTTGATCACCAAGGTTGCCTTCCACGCAAAGGAGAGTCCCATCCGGACATGTTGAGAGTCTTCGGTATTCATATCTTCACAGCCCATCAGTCCGGCCCATGGCTAACAGGCCGGACGACCGAGGACCCCTTAGTCCAGACTCCTCAAGAGTCTCCCTAACCAAAGCTTCAATGACGAGGCGCCCAACAAGAAATTGTCTTTGGCATTGCAACACGGGTTCCCCTTTCCAAACTCCAAGATAGTCTCCGGACGAGAGATGTATCCGGATCTACAACATAAATACCACACACGCAGCCGTAGAGAGTATAATATTTCACGAGTCCAATCTGCTGACAACTTTCAAGAACATGACATCATGCTGGCCCGGTCTTTATTTCAACTGCTTTTTGCCCTGCTGCTCCATGTTTCGAGTATGTGGCCCCTATTGGCACGCCTTGTCGGGCAGTAGATCATGTCCCCTTATTAAGGGATTCTTTATCAACACGGACGGGTAATCCAACCGCCTTTGGTACGATTCCTTGGGAATAGGCATGTTTTAAGGTCCCGGCAGAGGCGCTTCGATATTCACGCCTTTATAGAGGGGTATAGACCCGCCTTCTCCTCTCAAGCTTGCTCTTCTTCTTCAGCTTTCCCCACCTCGAGCTCTAACACCCGGGTTTCAATCACCAAGAACCTTGATCATGTCCGGTCCAGCCTTCAAGGCCGGTGGGTGGCTTCTTCTCTTACAGAGGAAGACATCGTGAAACTCCGAAAGGAAGATATATGACCGCGAAATCCTCCACCGCTCCCCCCGCTGAAGGGCAGGTTATTCGCACTCTAGATCCGCGAGAGGGTCGTGGTTTATATCCCACTTCTCCGAGGTTTAGGTTTTCTCTCAATCCCTTTGTTCGTGGGCTCATGTTCTATTACGGGCTAGATTTTCACGATCCGCCCTCAACTCCTTCCTTCTCATATCGGCATTTATCGTCACGTGCGAAGCTTTCCTCCGAATCCCTCCACACTTCGGCTTATGGCTGAAGACCTTCGATGTGAAGCCGCAGGTGATCGAGGGGAGACAGGCGGAGTGTGGTGGTGCCACAGTGAGAAAGCTTACTAATGCTCCTTGGCAGCAGGAGTGGTTCTATATCACCGAGCCTCGTGGTTCCAAGTGGGCCGCTGCTCCTGCGTTTCGATCTAGCCTCTCGACTCAGCTCGGCTGTGGATCAATAAGGGCTGGACTGGGGATCAATTGATGAAGCGCCAACTCAGAGAGCCGCATCCAAGCCTCCTCGAGAAGGACATCGATCTTATCAATGTGGTTCAAGTAATGCTAGTTCGCGGACTCTACTGCGCCAACGACGGCCTCCGCCGCTCGTGGAGTTTAACTGAAGGAGCGCGAACCCTCCAACACTTCTTTGGCACTACGCACAAAGGGATGTGGAAATTGTTTTTCGGGAAACGAAAACAATGGCCGGATACCACCGAGGACATCGGCCTCAATTGCAACCATCTGCATGCCTCGGTAAGCGCTTAACTCCCGAACACTTTTGAGTACGCTATAATATGTTACTAAGCATACTGCCTATTCCCAGGGCTGGATAAAGAAAGCGGAGCGAATCAGGTGTTCGGCCCCCCTCCCCGAAGACTCAACGGATTCCCTACTAACAAGGAAACTGGCCCCGGCACCATTCCAGATGCCTATGGAGGAGGACAAGGCGGAATGCGGAAAGTAAAAAAGTGGCTTCCACCCCAAAGGTATATCAGGCACTGCGTTCGGGGGAATCAAAATTCCATCGTCAGAAGTCAAAAGTGAAGGGGAAGTCAAGGTGCCTTCCCCCTAGGGTAATGTAACGCCTCGAGACCGACGCCCGTAAGACTTCCATATATTCGGTTTCGCTGGTGTTTCATTTGTGCTCGCTCTTTTATTTTTGCATTGCATCATGTCATCATGCCATCATCTCATAAATCTTTTGCAACTCAACTAAATAAATTGCATAGATCTTTTGATCTATTTAAATCGAGGGAAGGGTGACTTCTCTTTATAACATAACGTCCCAATATTAGGGAGCTATATTAAATATTTCTTTAATTTGGATTTACCGCAAACACACTTACAAATTATCCCAATGCCTTTGTTATCTCACTTCTTGACCTCAAACTTTGTCTAATAAATTATTTCATCATTTTCCGGAGCTCCACCAAAAATCCGAACATTTTTGGACCTTCCTTTTATCAAGTCCTAGTTCAAACCCATTTGAATTAAATTCAAATGAGTTTGAATTTACATCTTGCAATCTTGGCCATTCCTATTTTTCTTGGATCAAACTCATTTTTGTGAGTCCGGGAAAATTATCCCCTTGCGCTTTTATCTTTCCCTAACCCTCTCTTTCTTTTTCTTCTCTTTAATTGTTTTCTGCTAAAGAAAATATAAGAGAGAGGAAGAAGAGTTCTTAGTCGGCCTCTTAGGCCCAGCTCTAACCCAGCCGCCCAAGGCCCAGCCGCCGCCTCTAGGCCTCTAACCCCAGCCCAGCCTCCGCTTGATCTCCATCCCTCGCTCCTTCCGCCGCCACCACGCACACCCAGATCGCCTCGATCCCTCGCCTCCGCCTCCTTCCTCCCAAGCGCCTCAACCTCCTCTCGAAAGCACGCCTCATGGCGCCCGCCACACCGACCCCATCTCCTCCCTCGCTCTCCCTCGCAGGTTCACAAGACCGCGCCTCCACCTCGCCCTTCCTTCTGCCCTCCTCCGCCAGCGCCGTCAGCAGCCAGAGCCCTGGCCGCCCTCGCCGCCACGCCTCATGACAACAGCCTGCCGCCAAGCCCCCTCTCGCTTCCACCATGCATGCAAAGCTCGAGCCTGCCGCTGTCAGCAGCCTCTGCTGCCGGGCGACCTTGACCTCCCGTGCATCCCGCGACCGCATCAGCCGCAGCCGCCCATTTTTGTTCCTTGCGCGAAGAAGACCCATGCCCTTCAACCGCAGCATGCTTCAAGGTTGTCTCCGCAAGGCTCCGCTTCAATCACTACTAAGGCCAAGACCATCCTCGGCAGGACCTCGGTACGACTACACCCGTGATGCGCCAAGTCCCACGACATTGACGATTCTTCAAGTTCGACTATCACTGCTATGTACCACTACCGCCGCAAGAACCAAGACCGCAAGTCCGAAGACCCCAAGTACCACGACTGCCTCGAGGACGCTATTCGCAAGTTCGACCACAACGCAGGTATAACTACCGTCAGCCGGAACCACTACTTCCACTACCGCCGCGAACGACTACTTCCACGACGCTCGCGAACCACTACTTCCCCACGCACCCGTGAACGACTACTTCCTCGACGATTTTGAACCGCCTCAAATGCACGCTCAAGGTATAACACCGAGACGACGCCCGAACGTAATGCATGTTGTCCGAGACGAAACGTATGTTTGCTTCATGCCCGCTTGCTCCATGCACGCTCCTCCTCGCTTGCCACGCCACGGGAACCCGGAACTGGGAGCACCCCACCATCCTTGCATGACACGATCCGCACGCTTCCTTTTGCACCGGTACTCCATGAGTTACTCCGACCGAATGTTGCCATGGCACCATTTCCGCTTCATCGCCGTGACACCTTTTCCTTCCGCCATGGCGACTCAATGCCTCAGATCATGCTCTTGTTAACGCTTTCATAAATTGCATAAAACTTGCATATGTCATCCGCATCATGATAACAACAATTAAAATGTTTAAAATTGTTGTTGCATTAAATTGCTAAATGCATATGGGGATTTACCGGATTTGTTGTTTTTATGTCCGGCCCCATTTAAATTGTTTAGATGGTATAGTTTTGATATGCTTCACCACTTGCCATGTTAACCAATATTTAATATTGTTGGGTACATAACCAAGAGAGAACTAAATAATTGATGTGGTGTTTTGTTAATATGCAACTCGTTGCATATTGAGCTCCACTTAACTTGTAGTGTTGTTTGTGCATATTGCCATGCCATGAATCATTAAACCGGATATGCATCATACTTGATTGTGCATCATGCCATGTTTATGATTGTGTGTTTACTATGTTGTTTGCTTCTTTCCGGTTTGCTTCTCTCTTAGCTTCGGTTTCGTTCCGGAGTTGTGAGGATTCGTTCGACTTCGTCCGTTTGTCTTCTTCATGGACTCGCTTCTTCTTCCTAGCGGATTTCGTGCAAGATGACCATACCCTCAAATCACTTCTATCTTTGCTTGCTAGATGCTCGGTCTTTTGCTATGCCTATGCTAGGATGCCTATCACTTGCTTATCATGCCTCCCATATTGCCATGTCAAGCCCCTAACCATCCTTTCCTAGCAAACCGTTGTTTGGCTATGTTACCGCTTTGCTCAGCCCCGCTTAGAGCGTTGTTAGTTGCAGGTGAAGATGAAGTTTGTTCCTTGTTGGAACATGGAGATGTTGTTCCTTGTTGGAACATGTTTACTTGTTGGGATATCACAATATATCTTATTTAATTAATGCATCTATATACTTGGTAAAGGGTGGAAGGCTCGGCCTTATGCCCGTGTTTTGTTCCACTTGCCGCCTCTAGTTTCCGCTATATCGGTATTATGTTCCCGGATTTTGCGCCCCTAACGCGTTGGGTGATTTATGGGACCCCTTGACAGTTCGCTTTGAATAAGACTCCTCCAGCAAGGCCCAACCTTGGTTTTACCATTTGACACCTAAGCCTTTTTCCCTTGGGTTCTGCAGACTCAAGGGTCATCTTTATTTTAACCCCTGACCAGTGCTCCTTCGAGTGCCGCCCAAACCAAGCGATGTTCGCGCCCGGCAATCAGGGTCTATGCCAACCCGACGTCTGCTCATCCGGTGTGCCCCGAGACCGAGATATGTGCAGCTCCTATCAGATTTGTCGGCACATCCGGCGGCTTTGCTGGTCTTGTTTTATTGTCGTCGAAATGTCTTGTAGCCGGATTCCGAGATCGATCGGTCTTCCCGGGAGAAGGAATATCCTTCGCTGACCGTGAGAGCTTATAATGGGCTGTTGGGACACCCTCGCAGGTATTATCTTTCGAAGCCGTGCACTACGTTATGAGGCAGATGGGAATTTGTTAATGTCCGGTTGTAGAAAACCCGGTTGACCTTAATGAAAATACATCAATCAAGGCGTAACTGCGTGATGGTCTCTTCTCGGCGGAGTCCGGAAGTGAACACGGTGTTGGAGTTATGTTTGACATAAGTAGTTTCAGGATCACTTGATCGCTACTAGCTTCACAACCGCGTTTTGCTTCTCTTCTCGCTCTCTTTGTAATGTAGCCCCATATATGCTAGTCGCCACCGCAGCTCCACCTCACTACCTTCTCCTACCCATAAGCTTAAATAGTCTTGATCTCGGTGTGAGATTGCTGAGTCCCGTGACTCACGTGATACTTCCAAAACCAGTTTGCAGTGCCGATGAAACCGCAGCAGGTGACGATCCGAGCTCAAGGAGGAGCTCGATGAAGATCTTGTTCATTGTGTTGTTTCGCTTAGTTGATCAGTAGAGGAGCTTCAGTTGGGACGATCGGGGATCCGTGTAGCATTTGGGTTAGTCTTCTTTTATTTTGGTTCCGTAGTCGGTCCTTGGTTGTACCTGTATGATGTAATGCTTTACTCATGTATTGTGTGAAGTGGCGATTGTAAGCCAACTATGTATCTCTTTCCCTTATGTATTACATGGGTTGTGTGAAGATTACCTCACTTGCGACATTGCCTTCAATGCGGTTATGCCTCTAAGTCGTGCTTCGACACGTGGGAGATATAGCCGCATCGAGGGCGTTACAGGTAAGAAAAGGGCCGCCTCCGAAGATTGGGAGGAAAAGGCCCCCAAGCGAGGTAAGATGCCATCGTCAGGCAGCTCAGGCTTGGAAGACGACGTTGTCGCACAGTTCCATAGTGAGGATAAGCCTCAGGCCAAATCGTAAGTTGAACAAGGGAGTTCTTAAACATATCTCGTTCCTTTCCCGCTACCAAGGTAACATTGGGAATATATATTTTGCAGTCCAGCACACCGTCCTCTTCAACAATCCTCCTCCTCGGGGGACCTTCTTCCGGAGATGATGGAGAGCGAAACGCCTCCACCAATTTCCTCGCCCAATAAGGCGGACGACTGTGAAGTGTCATCCCAGAGGGTCTCTCCCGATCAGCAAGCAGTGCGGGGGATGAAGAAGACATCACCCGGAGGTGATACCCCAGTCGCCCAGGGTTCGGGGGCCAACAATGAAGGCCCCGGACTATCCGGTTTACAGCCGGAGATGATTGTAGGGACGAGCAAACGTGTTCCTTCAAAGGGAGGCCATGATCCAACGGCGGCTTCCGAAGATCCGGAAGCACCGGATATATTGACGAACATGCTGCGACAAGCGTCTGTCTGAGAGGAACACTGTACCTTGATGGGTACGGTTGTTGAGAGGGTTTTCATGAAGAGCGGATTGCATGAAGCCATCACGAGCCTGCTAAGAGGCTTCGAGGTTTGTGATGTAATATTTTCAACTGCGTTTTATTCAAAAAATGCACCTGTATATGGGTAGTAGCCCCTGAGACTCGGATTGGCTTCCCAAGGGAGGCGATCAGAGGATCAAAAGAGATATGCTCAGGGAATGGCGTGATTGAATTGAAATACAAGCAATTTCCCCTCAAGGACCGCCTCGACTACGTGGTCGCCGAAGCTTCAGCGTAAGCTTGTTGTGGCGAGTGAGGACATCACGCTTATCCACAAGCGTCTTGACGAGTCACAAGGTATGTATTTGGGGCATTCATTATCTGAACTTGCTTATAATATAAGCGGGACATGAAGGAGGGTATGCTGAAGTATGCATAACTACAGATGGTGCTGCCGTGGTTGAGATTCTTCAGGCGGAGCTATTCCGAGTCAAGGAGTAGGCCCGGTTTAGTAATGCGGCTGCCAAAAAGGCATCGGCCGAATTGAAGGCCGAACAGGCTGCTCGGCGTGAGGACGAGGAGAAAATATCCAAGATGACGCATGAGCTCGAAGGTGCCGCTAGCGCTGCGAATTCCTCGAGAAGGATAATAAAGCAAAAGCAGTTGATCTTGATAAGGCCTTACGAGAGGCAAAAGAAGTGTGGTCCGAGTCTAGAGCGGCTCGGGAGGAGATCCGGCAAGCTGGGGAGATCGCGGCTAGTAAGCCCTTTTTATTGCAAACTAAGTTCGGCGATCCGAATTATATCCCGCTTAACCAAGTGTAGAGTTCTCCAGACGCGCTATTGGACTTGCCAAAGAGTGTGGCCGATGCGGTGTAGTTTTACCAAGCGTAAGAAGGATATACAGCGGAGAAGCTTTTCTGGTCACAATTCGGTGCGTCGAAGCGCCCGCTATTGCTAAACGAACAGATGACCAAATGGGACGAGCTTCACAGGCTGTCCGGCGCTACCATGAAGGACGTCGTGGTCCGGCTATGGCCAAACGAGCCAGTTCTGGATAGTTATTTTGGTTTGGTGCAGCGACTTGCTGACGCGTTGCCGCGTATCGATGTTGTGAAGCGATCAACATGCATTGAAGGTGCACGGATGGCCTTCGCCCATGTCAAGACATACTGGGCGAAGATGAAGGCCACCGATGTTGTAGCGAAGAGTCCACCCAAGGGCAAGGATCGTCACGCGCAGGGCGCCCGCTTAATAGAGGGTCAATGCTCGAAAGATGTAATTTTCAAGTAATTGTATGAAAATTGTAAAAGAGAATATTATAATAAGGCTAGTTTATTTTTAGTTTCGCCTAAAAACTTTATTTCTCCTATGTGGTCATTTTTGTACAATCTGAAAGTAGTCGTCTGCTTCAGCCCCCTTGAGGGAGTCCCGGATTAGGGGGTGTCCGGATAGCCGGACTATCGTCACGGCCGGACTCCAAGACTATGAAGATACAAGATTGAAGACTTCGTCCCGTGTCCGGATGGGACTTTCCTTGGCGTGGAAGGCAAGGTTGGCGATACGAATATGTAGATCTCCTACCATTGTAACCGACTGTAACCCTAACCTATCCGTGTCTATATAAACCGGAGGGTTTTAGTCCGAGGATCTAACAACAATCATACCATAGGCTAGCTTCTAGGGTTTAGCCTCCTTGATCTCGTGGTAGATCTACTCGTACTACCCATATCATCAATATTAATCAAGCAGAGTAGGGTATTACCTCCATCGAGAGGGCCCAACCTGGGTAAAAACATCGTGTCCCTTGTCTCCTGTTACCATCCGCCTAGATGCACAGTTCGGGACCCCCAACCCGAGATCCGCCGGTTTTGACACCGACATTGGTGCTTTCATTGAGAGTTCCTCCGCGTTGCCGCCATCGTAGGATGCCTCATCTCGCCTTTAAAGACGATACCATCGCCAAAGAAGCCTTGGCCACTGGTCAGACTCTTCGGCTAGGCGGTTTTCTCATGACCGCTTGTTCGCCCGCCGCGCCAACGATGACATCTCGAGTCATCGAGACCGATCTCCATGTTAGTTCGGAACTTGCCAAACAGTTAGATCCGATCGAGCTATCCTCCGTAAACGAGCTCTTGATCGACGCCGCCTGGAGTCGCCACAGATTACGACCGGATCGGGCCTAAAACCGATCTGAGAGAGATCAACTCTCCCTAGGCTACCCATCATGTTGCCGTGATAGAGGAGCAATGCGGCGACTCTTCTTCTATCTTAAGGGCTAGCTGCGTCCGGATTCCCAATCCCTCCATGCCGGATTCCTGTGGAGGGACGGATGTCGGTCAAGCCCTGAACTTAAAGTCAGGCGGCGGGTCAGACTCATTGGATAGCACTCAAAAATCCAAACTTCTGTGTTCGGAAACTTCTCGGCCCTTGAGTCCTAAATTGGACGGGGTTCCAGATTTAGTGCCACCCACCCACCCAAACATGGGCGATCTCTCTCGAATTCGGCAAGAGCCCGCTGAAACAGTACATCATTACTGGGCCACATTCCTCCTGGTTATGAACAGGATAAAGGACTGCCGAGAGGAGGACGCAATCCCAATTTTTTGCAATAATTGCACGGACAAGGGAATCCTAAACGCCATAAGTCGTCGCGAAATTACACGCTTTGCTGACTTGGTGACTATAGTACAAAAGTACTGTATGCGATGGAGAGCGCTGAAAACCGAAAGTAAATTTTGGGATAATCCGCCCCAATACATCCCTAGTCCGAATGTAAGGGTGCATCATTATCAAGCACCGGGTTGAATACCAAAAACCAAAACCCCTAAAGGGTAATGGAACTGTCTCGAGGGTTGGCTGAACGGACCCTACAAAATTCATAGCACAGAGGGTGCCACTCCAACTCATAGCCTTCGAGCATGTTGGATACTACGGCAGGTGGCCAAAAGTGGCTAAGAGCTTCTAGCTTCGAATCCCAGCCCAGAACACCAAGACGGTGTTAATAGTCTTCGAGACTTTCGTGATCAAATAACATGCGAAAACGATAACTCCGCAACCTTGCCAAGTCTACCAAGTAGCAACAATAAATCCATGGAGGACACGGCTATTACCTTCAATGCCACCGACGAACCTAAATTCGAACTGCCCGGCACCACCGCATTGGTCCTCACCAGATAGTATACAGCTTTACTTTACTAAGGTACTCATGGATGGCGTGGCGGACTAAACCTCATCTATGAGGAAACCCTCCAAAAATGGAAATAGACTCGAACTGCATTGAGCGAAGCAGCACAACCTTTAGAGGAATAATCTCAGCCGGAAGCATGCTGCACAGAAAAATCACGCTGGACGAGTGTTCGCTCACCGGACAATTACAGGTCCGAGGAGGTCACATTTCAAGTGGCCCTGCTCAATAGCGGATATCATGCTTTATTAGGACAAGAGGCATTCACAATTTTTCAAGCTATACCCCATTATGGGTACATGAAGCTTGAAATGCCCGGTCCCAACGGAATCATCACTCTCACTAGTGATCCAACATAGCACTCCGCTACCAACATAAGACAGCCGACTAGCCCTCGAGGCACTATCCAAGCCCTAGCGGCCGAGGAACTCACCGCGATGCGCCCACGGTGAATCGGGACGATGTGATACTTGATAAAAGATCCAAGTCCACCTCTTTTAAACCAGCGGATGAAATAGTCAAATTCCAAGTCCACCCAACGGACTCAGAAGACGGCTCCATCGGGCACAATTAAACCCCGATGTAGACGCCAGACTACGAGAATTTCTACAAGAAAACTGGGACATCTTTGCTCGCACCCTTCGACATGCCAGAATCCCACGTCACCGGCCGAGCACAGCCTAAATATCCTAAAAGGATTCAAGCCACCAAACAGGCTCTTCGGCGCTTTTCCAACCCAAGAGACAAAGCCATGGGAGAGGAGCTAGCCAAACTTTTGGAGGCCGGATTCATCGAGATATAAAACATCCGGA
Source organism: Aegilops longissima (assembly GCA_021605205.1). NCBI lineage: Eukaryota > Viridiplantae > Streptophyta > Magnoliopsida > Poales > Poaceae > Aegilops > Aegilops longissima. The sequence continues at coordinate 567,423,329 of CM038680.1, forward strand.
TCGGCTAGCTAACCTGGTGATGGTACCAAAGAAGGATAAATCCTGCGCCTATGTGTTGATTTCAAAGACCTTAATAAGGCTTGCCCAAAGGATCCCTTCCCCCTCCCTCGAATTGATCAAATCATTGACGCTACAGCAGGACACTACTCATTGTGCTTCCTCGACGCATTCTCCGTCTACCACCAAATCAATATGGCGGAGCCAGACCAAGCTGCAACAGCATTCATCACTCCATACGGCCCGTTCTGCTTCAACACAATGCCCTTTGGGCTCAAAAACGCCGGCGCAACATATCAGCGCATGATTCAGACATGTCTGGCAAACCAGATCGGCAAAACGGTGGAAGCATATGTAGATTACGTGGTCGTCAAAACAAAGCACGTTGAAACTCTAGTAGACGACTTGAGGCTCACATTCGACAATCTTCGAAAATATGACATCAAGCTCAATCCGAAAAAATGCGTCTTCAGCGTTCCAGCCGGAAACCTCCTGGGCTTCATCGTGTCCGGTAGAGGAATTGAAGCAAACCCAGCCAAGATTCGAGCTCTGTCACAATTGTATATTCCAAGAGACCTCAAACAAATACAAATATTGATGGGATGCGTAGCGGCTCTAAGCCGCTTTATCTCCCGTTTAGGAGAAAAGGCATTACCTCTTTACCGCCTGCTCCGCCGCACCGTACACTTCGAGTGGACGGATGCCGCCACGGCCGGACTCAAAGAAATAAAGGCTATTTTGGCAACAAATCCGGTCTTGGCCGCGCACAACGCGGGTGAACCAATGCTATTATACATCGCCGCAACACATCAAGTTGTCAGCGCGGTGCTCGTTCTCGAACGAGAAACGGACGGACACCGGTTCCCTATTCAAAACCGTTTATTATGTGTCCACTGTCCTAATTCCATGCAAGTTCCGTGACACCCACACTATCAAAAATAGCATACGCGTGTTCATGGCATCCGGAAGCTGCGACACTACTTTCAAGAGTGTTCGATAATGGTAGCCTCCGGCACCTCTTAATGACATTATAAACAATCGCGACGCGACGGGCCGGATTGCTAAATGGGCCATAGAGCTCCTCCCATTCGACATAACTTATAAGCCACGACGAGCCATTAAGTCGCAGGTTTTGGCCGACTTCGTGGGTCGAATGGACCAAGCCAACTCCCTAAAGAGTACGGCGCATACTCCAATTGGATCATGCACTTTGACGGCTCCAAAATGTTGGCTGGCCTGGGGGCTGGCGTCGTCCTGACATCCCCAACCGGGGACATAGTCCAATATGTCCTTCAGATAATGTATACGGACTCCAACACCGCAGCCGAATACGAGGCCCTTATGCACGGCCTCCAGATGGCAGTCTCCATGGGCATTCAACGCCTAGAGGTGCGCGGGGATTCAAACCTCGCAATATCTCAAATAAACGGAGACTTTGACGCCAAAGATCCGAAAATGGCAGCATACTGCAATGCGGTCCTAAAAATGTCAGCACAGTTCGAAGGGCTCGAATTTCATCATATAACCCGGGATAACAACTAGGCGGCGGATATATTGGCACGCATCGGTGCAAAACGCGATGCCGTCCCACCCAATATCTTTTTGGAACGGCTGTTCAAGCCATCCGTACTATGGGAAGGGATTCCGCACAATAATCCGACCCAACCGCATCACCGACGCCAACACTCTAACACAACCGAGGCTGCGCCCCGAGATAACACACTCGCCACGAAATAATGGCGGTTATCGCCCCGTGGACGGAACCATTCCTAGCCTACCTAACTAGGCAGGAACTCCCCGAAGAACAAAATGAGGCTCGCTGCATAGTACGGCGCTCTAAAGCCTAGAAAGTCCATGAGGGAGAGCTTTATAAGTAAAACACTACCGGAGTACTTCAAAGGTGTATCTCCGAAGAGGAAGGGCGAAACCTCCTGGCTGAAATTCATGCCGGACTGGGTGGGCACCACGCCGCAGCCCGGGCCCTTGTAGGCAAGGCCTTCCGTACAGGATTTTATTGGCCGACGGCCCGGGCAGATGCGCAGGACTTAGTCCAACGATGCGCCGGTTGCCAGCTTTTGCTAACTAAAGCCACATGCCACCCACCGCCTCTTAAAACTATACCCATCACCGGCCGTCATGTCCGGGGCTTGACATGGTTGGACCCTCAAGGAGGAACCCACAAGCAAAAATACCTATTGGTCATGGTGGACAAATTCACCAAATGGATAGAGGCCAAACCAGTTAAAACGTCCGAATCTGGACCAGTGATAGACTTCATATCGGGGTAGTGCACCGCTACGGTGTCCCCACAGTAATCATCATCGATAATGGCACCAACTTCATGGCCGATGAGGTCAAATCATGGTGCAAAAACATGGGCATCAAGCTCACCACGCCTCAGTCTATCACCCTCAAACCAACGCCAAGTCGAACGGGCAAACGGTCTAATCATGAGCGCATTAAACCCGCACTAGTGTGGTCCTCAAGGAATCTAACACGACCGGGTCGAGGAGCTCGACTCAGACTGGGGCTGCGGACCACGCCGAATTGTACTACGGATTCACACCATTCTTCATGGTGTACGTGCGAGGCAGTCTTGCCTCATGCGACATAATACATGACTCACCTTGCGTGCGCATGTATGAAGAAAGAGAAGCCGAGCTCGATCGGCAGGACAGTTTGGACGCATTGGAGGAGGAGCGCGACGTGGCAAAAGCTCGCTCCGCATTCTATCAACAGCAGGCTCAAGATATCAAAGCAGAGAAGCACGGGCCAAAGCTTATAACGCTGGCTAACTAGTTCTACGCCGCCGGACAAGAAAAAGGACAAACTCAAGCCCAAATGGGAAGGTCCTTCATCATTGACCAGGTCCTGACCGGGAGCATACCATCTGCTAAACGATCGGATAACCGACTCGAGCCGAACCCATGGAACGCAGCCCGCCTACGAAGATTCTACGCCTAAGTGCCGGACTCCAAGTTCGCCTCCTTCCTCCGCCCGCATTCTTTATTTTTGCTTTTGTGTTGTCTTTTATTTCTCTCTTCCTCCTTCTTCTTCTTGTAGCCTCTTGAGGCTCGCTTTGCTTTTTTCAAGACACACTTGACGCGCTGTCCGCACTCATCATACCTGGGGGTTTCTTTAATGTAAGCTTATTTATACGGGCTTTATGCCCAACACATGCTAAACTTCCGCATGTACCTTTTATTCACCATTATATGCATCGATATGACTTAAGTTTTGGCTGCTGGGTTGCTCGCTCCTGTGCTTACCCCTACATTCCCGATTGTTCGGCTAGGTGGTAAAGGAGCACCTCTGCGATTGTTATCGCTGGTCAGCCGGATGTACCTCAGACTGGTGAAGCCGAAAGCTAGCGTTATTAAGGGAATATTCGGTCGGTGAACTGAAAGATGATTTTAACTATTTACCCATTTGCCCCTGATGATTTTCTGCTTTCATAGTAGCTTTGACATGCACTTTAGGGCATGCATCCCAAATAAAGGAACCCTTAACGAACTATTCTCCTGGAAGATGTTTCTTACTACCCATGTAATATAACATAACTAGTTGGGCACTTGTCCGATACAGCAACAATGACCCCTACGCCTTTGTCTCCATGCATACCACGGTTCTTATATAACCATGAAGGTATTCGACACACTCCGGACTATTGGGTCCGGAGGTCGGGTTAAAAGGTCCGCTATGACAAACGATCTACAATCCGCTAGAAGATATTCTTTCATGTCATATTTTTACATAGTCAACTCGACTCATTGTATTCCTCCTCAATGCCATCTAATAGGCTATCTAATTTACAATCTTGTTGAATACTTGGCGCCAATTCTACTTGGTCAGACACTGCTTACAGGATCTCCATCCCATCCGCCCCACAGTCCGACCTCGCCATGTGGTTTGGGTCACCCTTCGTACCGCTGCCTTCACCATGGCCCAGCCTCCTGGCGCCTTTGACGGCAGGCCGATATCTTCCATAGCCGGAGCGCGCCATGCTCCTTGAAGCCGCCCGCCAGCTCCCCAATGCCTTCGCAGGGGAGATAGATGGCCACAAGGCTTGGCCGATGTTTTCATCACCGCCGGACTTGTCCGCAGGTGACGAATTCGGGAAGAAGATCACCCAAGGATCGGGCATCTCCTCCTCGTGACGACCTGTGAGCAAACCTACATACACGCTTATGTTAGTGGCCTTCCTTGCCGAACTCTTTTCAAAGTTCGCCAAGCACTTACTAAAAATGCCGCGACGGCCGATTCTCCTTTACGGAGTCGCATAACCGGGCACGAACGCCCTTAGTTCTCACCCAGCTTGGTGTTGGCATCTTGAGGTTATTCTTCTCCTGCCACACCTCGTAAGCACGCCTCGCCGCCTTTAATCGGCGTAAGAGCTGTTGCTTGTCCGGATCTAGTCTGCCGCCATCTGCAATGTTTTGGTCAGATTTATACACCCGCCGCACTTTATAAACTATTTATTTTTTAAAGCATATATTACCAGAGGGGGCCTCCATAGCTCCCCATGTAGCGGCTAGTGCGGCCTCAAGTTGGGCCTTGCACTCTTCAAGCTCCTGGGACAGTCGAGTATTCTTTTCCGTAAGATCCTGCATAAGAAATGATCCTTAAATCAGTTATTCTAACTATTTTAAGTCTCGGGGCTACCGCATATATAATCGCCAAATTTTTCTTACCCAGATGTCCTTTACATACTGCTCCGTGGCTCGCTAGACCATCTTGAGCGGCACGGAGGTGCGATCTCCTAATCAAAGGCATTCAAGGCCTCTTAGGAGAAACATGCGTCACGAAGAACTGTCCGGCGACGCCTGTGATTCAAGGCGCTCTCGACTTCGGAGTTGGTGGCGGACAACCTGTCGGCATCCTCTGTCGGAGGAGCATCCGACGCACGTCTTGTGCTCGCCTCAGCCTCTGGACCCGGCTTTGAAGCTTGGCCGGTGAAGGTTTGATTGGCAATCTCTCCGGACTCAGTCCGGCGAGCGCTCTTTTTTCCTGAAAAAGAGCATCAGCGTTAGTACGCCTTCTAGGAATCAATCCGGGGAGTATGGTGACACGCTATACCGTTGCGGCGGAGTTTCGATCCGGACCGCACTTCTTTTTAACCTGCGGGGCCACGCTGCCCCTTGTTGGCCAGACGCCACAGTGCTCGCTTCCGCCTCAAGGAACCCCCGCTAAACACCATTGGTATACGGTGATCAAAAATAAGCACGGATGGGTCATTATCGGGTTTTGGGATCTTGGTCTCGCCACGTGGGGCTGGAAGTATTCCGGTAATCGGCAGAATGGCTACCAAAGCATTGTCGATGCTAAGTTGGTAGAACACCCGCCGATCAACTCCATCGTTATATCCGAATCCTCTTCGAGGTCGGATCAAGGGACCACTCCGGATCCTCGGGTTGTGGGGCGGCTGTGTATCTTCTCCACAGTCCGCGTAGTTCCTCGCAAAAAACCATGAAATGACATATTTAACTACGGAACATGGATCGACAGATCACAAAGATGTTTGCTTACCCAGCTTCGAGGATTATTCAAGAAAACTCCTTCAAGGTTGACACGAGGAAATCCTCCTCCTCTCCTTTGTACATGGCGACAAGATCTTCACCAGTTCGGCGACCGATCCTCGCCCTTTGCGGCCATGACGGTGGCATCGCCCTCCCCGCTGAAATCCCACATGGGTGGCCCTTGTATTGGAGCCGCTGCACTCCCTCATAATGTAGATTGCCATGACTCTGTCATGGTCAATCCGCATGAGCCAGAATCTTATTCGCTCATCAAATAACGGACATCCCGGTCATCTTCTCTCCGGGCTCCGAGGGCGCCAGCTTAGGCGCTTCTTCGAGGAGCATTGCTGAACTCCGAAGGCTGATCCAACAGATCCGCAGCGGACGCCCTCCATGTAAAACCATTCAAGGCCAGTCTTGGACGCCTTCTTTGGGGTTCCGGATAGGTATCCTGTCCCGCGATGCGCCATAGCTCGCTCCACCCACTTGATATATTGACCCTCATGAGAACGGGTACTATGCAGGATATTCTCTTCCACAGTCCAAATGAGCTTCGACGCCAAGAATAGTTCGCAAAGGCCCACGAAGCCCGCGATGTGCAGGATGGAGGCAGGAGTAAGGTGGTGCAATTGGAGGTCAGAGAACTCCAAGAGCCCCCGAGAAACGGATGGATGGGAAATCCGAGGCCTCTTACTAGATAAGAGATGAAGCATACCCGCCTCCTTTAGAGGGATCGGGAAGCTCTCCGCTTGCTTTCCGCCTCTTGTAGGTGGCAAGTCCGCTCGAACCGGAACCATGAAGGCCGGGGAGAAATCCCTTGGTTTGGAGTATAACTAGCTCGCTATGCGGGACAGAGCATCTCTCCCGATTTCCTAGCTGAGGGCTGGGAGCGCGAGAAGAGGAGCCGCGTCGACTGTCCATGATGGAATGGGCTTTGGTCAGAGGCGCCCGATGAAAGCTCGCAAAGGGGGATGGTGCGACTCAGATCTAGATCCTTGCCCTTTTATAGGCGGCTCATTTATGCGGCTAGGGGGTAATTGTAAAATACCCTGGTTGTTTGCATTCATTCAAACACGGAAGATGGCCATTATTGGGCGAGAAGCCGAGGAGCGCAGCATTTATCGTAGCCGGACACTATTCGACAAGTATATGGAATTTGGAGAAGAACCCGCCGCAATGCCGAAGACAATCAGCGCGCCGGACTCATCGTCATTGAAGCCTGGTTCGGGGGCTACTGAGGGAGTCCCGGATTAGGGGGTGTCCGGATAGCGGACTATCGCCACGGCGGACTCCAAGACTATAAAGATACAAGATTGAAGACTTCGCCCCGTGTCCGGATGGGACTTTCCTTGGCGTGGAAGGCAAGGTTGGCGATAGAGATATGTAGATCTCCTACCATTGTAACCGACTGTAACCCTAACCTATCCGTGACTATATAAACCGGAGGGTTTTAACCAGAGGACTAACAACAATCATACCATAGGCTAGCTTCTAGGGTTTAGCCTCCTTGATCTCGTGGTAGATCTACTCTTGTACTACCCATATCATCAATATTAATCAAGCAGGAGTAGGGTATTACCTCCATCGAGAGGGCCCGAACCTGGGTAAAAACATCGTGTCCCTTGTCTCCTGTTACCATCCGCCTAGACGCACATTTCGGGACCCCCTACCCGAGATCCGCCGGTTTTGACACCGACACCCCTCGTAAAAAATACAGGGGTGTTCGGAAAAGCATTTGATCACTCTTGACCCAACGTCTTGGTCTATTAAGGAGGTGTCAATGCGGCGAACTAGGCAATCGAACTATAGGGCGTTAACACTTTCACTTAGCCATAGGAGTTTTTTGGTGGGTCTACGATATAGCCCCTGGTATGCACGCGGCTTATTCCAATATGGTGTGTTGCATATGTGACCTAAAGAAAAGGTCCTTTGTATAATACGGAGGGAATCGCGACAGATCCCGATAAGTCATCGAGTGGTTGACCAGCTCTCGCCGCATAATGACAGTCAGTTTCCGGCTTTCTCTACTGTGGTGCTTGACCAGATGAACCGGAAGCACAATCGCAGTAGTTCTCCCTTTACTACCTTAGCCGATAGAGCGGAACGTAAGGTTGCAAGCATAGGAGCCGGGCAACCCAATTATTGGCCCAAGATATGATTCGGAGCTGATGCATATAAGGCCAAAATCGCGATGCCGAGGTACGCTATAGAGCTGTTCGGACTTTGTCGGCAACTCATTTGTTCTCATCCTGAGCCCCTGGCAAGTTATGCCGAGGTGTGAAAACATCCAAAGGAGCAAAATTCAGCTCTTTAGGAAAAGGCGAATGTTGAATACAGATTATGTTCACTGGGACCTGAGTGATATGCCAATCATTATGTTTCAGATAAAAACGCCACGGCCCCAGCTATTTGACATGCCAGGGGTCAAAGGCTGAGGAAAAAGGCACCTTACAAGCTCGAAACATATAGTGCGGTCTACAAAATGTTATTTTGGACCTCCTGTCGCACGTCTGCGTCGCCTGTCCTGGGTTAAGGGACTCCTTTGACGGGAATGACCCTTGGATAAATGTACGAACCCGAACTCCGATAGAGTCCGTGAGATAACCAGCCTCTGAGTCACCTGTGGAGGGAACATAAGAAAGAAAAAGGTAGTTAGAAGAAATAGGAGAGGTTGTGGAAGTGCTTGCAAGTCCTTCCATATTGTGCTTCCGCCGATGCCCAGGGTATTTCAAGTGCATAATTATGTATGTGTAGTACCAAATTCGCAGGCGTTTTAGGCGAACGGTGGAAGCCGAATTGCTAGTCCAATATGGACATTAATCGGTCATGTTGAATGGAGACCGGCAGCTTAATGGCCGATGAGGTGTGCGGTGTGACAGGGCCGCTGTGTAGTTCGGCTGAGTTAGCCGTGGCTTGCTCTTCTGTACGGAGGGAGTGTTCCGTGCGTTCCCCTGTAGGGGTCTACATCACATATGCCATGTTCACTGTTTTTACTTCGGGGAGAAACTGCTTTTGACCCGTAGTTTTTGTTTGGTGAGTATCTTTGTTGCCGCTATCACTGGGTGGCCTCCTCCCCTTGTGCCTGGTGTTGAACTTGCCGGCCTGCTTGAAGACCCAACAGCTTTTGTTGGTATGATTGGCTGGTTTGTCGAGGTGGCCATGAATCTGGCAAGGCCTATCCAGTATCTTTTCTAAAGCGTATGGTCCGTCCTTGTTTGCCTTGAATGGCTTTTTCCATAGACCGGGTTTGGGACCGTTGAATCCAGCATTGACCGATGTGTCATGCATTTTTTTCATTGTGTTTTTTCTTGCTGCGTCGCGGCTTGCCATTGCCGTCTCGGACTTCGGACGTGCCCGGATCGCTGGCGCTGCTGCTTTTACGAGCCAGCCAGTTGTCTTCGCCCGCGCAAAAGTGGATCATCAGAGCGGTAAGGGCTGACATGGATTTTGGTTTTTCTTGTCCTCGGTGGCGGGCGAGCCATTCGTCTCAGACGCTGTGTTTGAAGGCCGCTAGGGCTTCCACGTCTGGACAGGCGATGATTTGGTTCTTTTTAACTAAGAATCTAGTCCAGAGCTTCCTGGCTGACTCTCCGGGCTGTTGGACAATGTGACTTAAGTCATCAGCATCTGGTGGCCGGACATATGTTCCTTGGAAGTTGTCGCGGAAGGTGTTTTCCAAGTCCTCTCAGCTGCCGATAGAGTTTTCCGGCAGACTGTTTAACCTGTACCGAGCTGGTCCTTTGAGTTTTAGTGGTAGGTATTTGATGGCACGGAGGTCATCTCCGCGGGCCATATGGATATGGAGAAGAAAATCCTCGATCCACACCGCGGGGTCAGTTGTTCCATCGTATGATTCAATATTCACGGGTTTAAACCCTTCTGGGAATTCATGCTCCATTACTTCATCAGTGAAGCAGAGTGGGTGTGCGGCGCCTCTATATTGGGCCACGTCGCGACGTCGCTCAGATAGAGTCCATCTGCGGTTTTCGGCCCAGGCGCGACTAGGTTTGTCATGTCCGAATAGATAGCCATCGTCGCGTTTCAAAGCATGTCCTCGTGATTCGTAGATCGATCTGGTATGTCCTGCTCTACTGTCCAGGTCCTATCAAAGGTCATATGTAGAACCCCGAGCTGTCTTATCTCTGTTTTTTTGTTGCGGTGGGGCGGGCTGCTGTTTGGCTCGGGTTGCCGCCTTGTCCCGACCCCGTGGTGGTCGATCAGCCGCATTGGGTGATGATGGTATGGGCTCCAACGCCACATCATCGAATTGAGGTAGCAATTTATGTTGCGGGTAACTTTTGGCTGGGCGTTTGAGGCTGTATTCCTCGGCTTCCAGGACATCAGTCCATTTATCGATCAACAGGTCTTGGTCAGCTTGAAGCTGCTGCTGCTTCTTTTTCAAACTCCTTGCGTGGCTATTAGCCGGCGCTTAAAGCGCTCCTGCTCGAGGGGTTCCTCGGGAATGATAAAGTCTTCGTTGTCGAGGCTCACCTCCTCCTCGGAGAGCGTATGATAACTGTCGTCCTCCGAGTCTTCATTTACAGTCTATTTGTCAGGGCTGACTTGCCCATCCTCTTGATTGTCCTATTCGGAAGTTTGTTCGTCGTGGTCTTATACGTCTTCAGCACCGTCCGGAGTGTTGTCGTCTCCTGTGCTGGTGTTGCTGTCCTTGCTGCGGCGTGGTTTAGAGCGGTGCCGCTGACGCTGGTGCTTTAGTTGTGTCTTAGGGGGGTCACCCTCCACTGGGTTTTCCTTGTCATCACCGCTATTATCTTTTGGCGTATCCACCATGTATACGTCATATGAGGAAGTGTCCGTCCATCATCCGATGAACGATGTGGCTTGGGCCTCCTCTTGTCCGGCATCATCGTCCATACCGTCGATGTCTTCGGAGTCATAATCGAGTGTGTCGGTTAAGTCATCGACAGTGGCTATGAAGTGGGTGGTGGGTGGGAAGCGAAATTCTTCAACATCAGCCTCCAGTTCGAACCGGACATAATTCGGCTGTGAGTCTCCTGCCAAGGACAGATTCTTTAATGAGTTTAACACACTGCCGAAAGGCGAGTGTCGGAAGATGTCTGCGGCGCTGAATTCGAAGATCGATAACCGATCAAGCTCGGCGTCCGCGGACGCACATGGTTTGGAACTTATAGACGGAAACGAGTCCGGAGTTTCGGTGACACAGATATCACATGAGGCTAAGTCTGTGTGCGACTCCAACGCCGCGGAATCTGTGACCTCCATGGCCGGGTTGAGCTTCCCGTCCTCGGATGGCGCGATTTGCTCTGGATCTAAGGCCAGAGTAGTTACAGGAGCTATCTCCTGGATGTGGTCCGATGACAGATTTAAGTCATGTTCATCGAGGTGACAGGGAGCGGCTGCCGCAGTCTTGAATCCGTCGAAGATCAAGTCTCCGCGGATGTCTGCGATGTAATTCAGGCCCCCGAATCTTACCTGATGGCCAGGGGCGTAGCTTTCGACCTGCTCTAGATGGCCAAGCGAGTTGGCCCGCAGTGCGAAGCCGCCTAATACGAAGATCTGTCCGGGGAGGAAGACTTCCCTTTCGACAACATCGTTGTAGATGATCGAAGGGGCCATCAAACCTCTTGACGACGGCACAGTGGAACTCTCAATGAAAGAACCAATGTCGGTGTCAAAACCGGCGGATCTCAGGTAGGGGGTCCCGAACTGTGCGTCTAGGATCGATGGTAACAGGAGGCGGGGGACACAATGTTTACCCAGGTTCGGGCCCTCTCTATGGAGGTAATACCCTACTTCCCGCTTGATTGATCTTGATGAATATGAGTATTACAAGAGTTGATCTACCACGAGATCGTAATGGCTAAACCCTAGAGGCCTAGCCTGTATGACTATGGTTATGAGTATTCGGTCCTATAGACCTAACCCTCCGGTTTATATAGACACCGAGGGATCTAGGGTTACACAAAGTCGGTTACAGGGAAAGGAATCTTCATGTTTAATCGCCAAGCTTGCCTTCCATGCAAAGGAGAGTCCCATCCGGACACGTTGAGAGTCTTCGGTCTTCATATCTTCACAGCCCATCAGTCCGGCCCATGGCTAATAGGACAGACGCCCGAGGACCCCTTAGTCCAGGACTCCCTCGGTCGGTTAGGTTCGTCAGCAGCTTTATACTTTGGCGGTATTGGCTCAAGGGCCTCGTCGTCAAATTGTGGTAGTAGTTTGCGCTTCGAGTAGCTCTTTGTTGGGCGTTCGAGGCCGTATTCTTCGGCTGCCAAGACTTTAGTCCATCTGTCGTTGAGCGTATCCTGTTCGGCTTGAAGTTGTTGCTGCTTCTTTTTTAGGCTTCTCACTGTTGCGATTAGCTGGCGCTTGAAGTGCTCTTGCTCGAGGGGTTCCTCTGGCACAATGAAGTCTTCGTCCCCGAGGCTCACATCATCCTTGGAGATTGGTAGATAGTTACTATCCTCTGAGTCCTCGTTCCCGACCGGATCATCGGGGTCGACTTTCCCCTCCTCCCAATCGTCATGTTCGGATGTGGGCTCGATGGGGTCTTCGGGTTCTTCGGCGTTCTCCGGAGTGTTATTGTCTCCAGTGCCGATATTGTTGTCTTTGTCGTGACATGATTTTGAGCGGCGCCGCTGGCGTCGACGCTTCGGTGGTGCCTCGACGGGCTTGTCCTCGATCAGACCCTGATTGCCATCGTCGCCATCCTCTTTGGGTGTATCCACCATGTACACGTCGTGTGTGGAGGTGGTCATCCAACGTCCGGTAAACAGCGGGTTTTGGCCTTGTTTGTCTCCGGCATCATCATCTGTGCCGTCGATGTCTTCGGAAGCATAGTCCAGCATGTCGGTTAAGTATTCGATAGTGGCTATGAAGTGGGTGGTGGGCGGGACGTAAAATTCCCCGCTTTCAGCCCCTGATCCGGGCTGGGCGTAGTTCAGAGGTGAATCCTATGTAATGGCGAGGGATCGCATTAAGTCCAGAGCCTCGTTTAAAAGCGAGGTTTGGATGGGGAAGTGAAAGTCCTACGAGCCAGGCATGACAAAAGCTTCCTGGCCATGCTCACTTGGCGTGGGCCTCGAGAGTTCGGAGCTAGCGTCCGGGGGCGAGTCCGGCTTTCCAATGATAGGGGGAACCCAGTTTGACTCTGGGCTTGCCGATGGCACAATCCCCTCTGGACCTCCGGTAGTAATCTCCATAATTGCAGAGAGTCCGGTGGGCTCCAAGCTCCCCTTTTCGGACCCAGTTGTTTGCTCCGGATTTAAGGCCAGATCGTTGGTCGAGGCCGCGAAACCCTTCGAAGATCAAGTCTCCTTGGATATCAGCGACATAATTCAGGTTCCCAAAACTGATTTGATGACCAGGGGCGTAGCTGTCGATATGGTCGAGGTGGCCAATTGAGTTGGCACGCAACACGAAGCTGCCGAACACAAAAAGTTGACTGGGGAAGAAGGTTTCCCCGGAAACAGCATCATTGGTGATGATTAAATGAGCCATCAAACCTTCTGCTGATGACACAGTGGAACTCTCGATGAAAGCACCAATGTCGGTGCCAAAACCGGCCGACCTCGGGTAGGGGGTCCTGAACTATGCGTCTGAGGATCGAAGGTAACACGAGACGGGGGACACTATGTTTACCCAGGTTCGGGCCCTCTTAATGGAGGTAATACCCTACTTCCTGCTTGATTGACTTTGGTGAGTATAGGGGTTACAAGAGTTGATCTACCTCGAGATCGTAATGGCTAAACCCTGGATGTCTAGCTTATATGATTTGTCTTAGCCTCTATGGACTAAACCCTCCGGTTTATATAGACTCCTGAGGGGCCTAGGGTTATACAGAGTCGGTTTACAGAGAAAGGAAACTACACATCCGAGCGTCAAGCTTGCCATCCATGCAAAGGAGAGTCCCATCCAGACACGGGGGAAGGCCTTCTACCTTGTATCTTCACAGCCCATCAGTCCGGCCCATATCGCATAGCCCGGACACCCAAGGACCCCATAGTCCAGGACTCCCTCACCAGTTGCATGTCTGTCGGTGGAACCGATCTCATGTGCGTGGATATGTAAGGTTGGTCCGGGCCGCTTCATCCTACAATACCGCCGAATCAAAATAAGACGTTGGTGGTAAGCAGTATGACTAGCACTGCCCACAAATCTTTGTGTTCTACTCGTGCATATCATCTACGCATAGACCTGGCTCATGATGCCACTATTGGGAATCGTTGCATGGAAAACAAAAAAATTCTACGCACACACAATGATCTATCCACGGAGATGCATAGCAATGAGGTGGAGAGTGTGTCTACGTACCCTCGTAGACCGGAAGCAGAAGCGTTTCACAACGCAGTTGATGTAATCGAACTTCTTCGCGCTTCAACCGATCAAGTACCGAATGCACGGTACCTGGCGTTCTGCACACGTTCATCTTGGTGACGTCCCTCGCCTTCTTGATCCAGCAAGACGTCAAGGTAGTAGATGAGTTATGTCAGCACTACAGCATGGTGACGTTGATAGTGAAGTGATCTCCGCAGGGCTTCGCCTAAGCACTACGAAAATATGACCGGGGGTGTAAACGGTGGAGGGGGCGCCTCACATGGCTAGCCAATTGTCTGGGGTGTGTTAGGCGCCCCCTTCCTCGTATATATAGGTGGGAGGGAGAGGGGAGAGGCCAAGGGGCGCCCCAAGTAGGTCTGAATCCTACTTGGGCTCCTGCACTTGGCCGCGCCCCCTGCCAAATTTGTCGGAGGGGGAATGAAAGAGGGGGGAGAGGGAAGGAAGGGGGAATCCTACTCCACACTTTCCTTTCCCTTCCACTCTTTCCTTCTCCTCCTAGGCCGGCCCATATGGGGGGCACACCAGCCCCTTGTGGCTGGTGCGTTTCCCCTCTTGGCCCATAAGGCACATATCTTTTGGCGGGTGTGCCCGGAACCCCTTCTGGTCACCCAATGAGTACTCAGTACCCCCCGAAACACTTCCGGTTTCCGAATACCATCGTCATATATATCAATCTTTACCTCTCGGCCACTTCGAGACTCCTCGTCATGTCCGTGATCTCATCCGAGACTCCGAACAACATTCGGTCACCAAATCACATAACTCATATAATACTATATCGTCATCAAACAATAAGCGCGCGGACCCTACGGGTTCAAGAACGATGTAGACATGACCGAGAAACCTCTCCAGTCAATAACCAATAGCGGAACCTGGATGCCCATGTTGGCTCCTACATATTCTACGAAGATCTTTATCGGTCGAACTGTTATGACAACATACGTAATTCCCTTTGTCCATCGGTATGTTACTTGCCCAAGATTCGATCGTCGGTATCTTCATACCTAGTTCAATCTCGCTGGCAAGTTTCTTTACTCGTTCTGTAATACATCACCTTGTGACTAACTCCTTAGTCGTTTGCTTGCAAGCTGATGATGTGTATTACCGAGAGGGCTCCGAGATACCTCTCCGATACTCGGATTGACAAATCCTAATCTCGATCTATGCCAACTCAACAAACACCTTCGAAGATACTTGTAGAGCATCTTTATGATCACCTAGTTACGTTATGACGTTTGATAGCACATAAGAGATTCCTCCGGTATCTGGGAGTTGCATAATCTCATAGTCGAAGGAATATGTATTTGACATGAAGAAAGCAATAGCAATAAACTAAACGATCAATATGCTAAGCTAACGGATGGGTCTTATCCATCACATCATTCTCCTAATGATCTGATCCCATTATCAAATGAAAACACATTTCCATGTTAGAAAACCTTAACCATCTTTGATCAACGAGCTAGTCTAGTAGAGGCTCACTAGGGACACGGTATTTGTTTATGTATTCACACATGTATTTAAGTTTTCGATCAATACAATTCTAGCATGAATAATAAATCTTTATAATGAATAAGGAAATATAAAATAACAACTTTATTATTGCCTCTAGGGCATTCAAATGTATGAAATGTCAGAGTTGCACATTGTCTTGTCTAGGTTGTATCCACCGTAAAATTGTAACCTCACATCTGAAATGTCATCCTCAACCAAACTACACATCCAAAGGACAATAATATTCAACTAACAAGTACAAAGAAATAATTGGGAGTAATGATTCAATTATAATTATTCCGTAATATCTTGGGCATGTGTTACATTCAGACTAATTCCAACTAATATATGAACTAAAACATTGCACTCCACTATATGAAAGTTGCAGTACAACATTGAATACATTGTATCAACAGTGCTCTAAACCTAAATTTCCAAATCAACACAAACCCTAATCCCCAAAGCCTAGGTCTAAATCTAATTCCAAAATTAACATAGATGTAGGGAAAGATAACTCACTCAACGCATCTAATTCCATTGGTCCAATCATGGCTGCCCGTCGAGGTGCCGATCACCCCGTAGGAAAGTTTCGCATGATCTGGCAGTGGCGATAATGAATGGAACATGTTGATGCCGCAACAGTCGTCCTCGTCACCCAACCTTGTTGTCGTTGCCGTCAGATGTTGTGCCCCCTCCGCCGCCACCTCTGGGTACTATCGCCGCCATGGGAGAGAGCACTACAAGAAATCTATTAATCTAGGACGGACGTGAACCGTCATAGATGGGCAAAAAACTGTCAAGGATGGATGTCCATGACATATTTAAAGTCCATCATGTATATCGCGTCATAATTTCACCACGGTGCACTCCATGAAAGATTACCAAAACCATCATGGATGTGATCCCCACCAATGACGGATATGCACCGTCATGGATAGCATACTGTTAACGGTGTTAACGTGCATGCCATGTCATCATCTGACTTGGGAGCCGACATGGATCTGACATGGCAGCCATAAGGTTGTCGGCCCACTTAGGATTCTGGCCCAATATTTTGGTTTTGACCTATGTGAATATTGGCCCAATGAGGGTTATAGGCCACTCATTTTAGTTATGGCCCGTTTCATAATCGGCCCAATAATCTCAGCTTAGAATGATATGTCTTCAACCCACAAATTCTATCCAAACCAATATCCATAATTAACATTTTCATCACATCAGTTATTTTTTAATAACTCTGGCAACACTAGTAGAAAACAAGGCTTTGGTTCGGGCCTAGCCAGCCCATTAGTCCCGATTCTTCACGAACCGGGACCCATCGGGGCATTAGACACGGTTCATGAGCCCAGGGGGCCAGCCAGGGCCTCGTGGGCATTGGTCCCGGTTCGTCTGGATCTATTTGCTCCGGTTCTAGGAACGAATCAGGACCAATTGGCCGCGCTCCTGGCCCACAGCCATTGGTACCGGTTTGTGCCTAGAACCGCTATGTATATTTAGTTCGGTTCCTGCCACGAACCGACAAATAAGTTGTTTATATACCCCATCATCAGCAGCAGCAGCACTCCACGTTGCTCGCTTTTTTGCCGGGCCGGCGAGGGGAGGGCATTGGTTGCTCTAGCTCACCTCCTATGCACATGAGGTGTTCGACGAAATGCCTGAGCCACACTAGTTAAGCTTTCTCCTCTCGAAGCTCGACCTTAGAGCTCCATTTTCCCGAGATTTGTCTAGTTTTAGCGGTCCGTCACGCCCCGTCCTCGTTTTCACCGCCGTCGATTACCCGCACCGATCTCGTCGCCGACACCACCGTGGTGAGCCTCTTGTTCTTATCTTCTTTATGATTTTCTTACTTTAGATAGATACTTGTCTGATTTTCTTACTTTAGATAGATACTTGTCTGATTTTCTTACTTTTGACACACATAATTATATATAATGCACGCAGATGAACCGGCAATGGATGTACAGTGACAGACACACCTCCGAGTACATTAAGGGCGTGCATGATTTTCTCCCAGCAGCTGAGGCAAACAAGAAGAATGGTTTTATGTGTTGTCCATGCCCTAAATGTGGGAATACGATGTCTTACTCTGACCGGAAAATCCTTCACGCCCACCTGCTATACAAGGGTTTCATGCCACACTATAATGTTTGGATGAGGCACGGAGAAATAGGGGTTATGATGGAAGACGGCGAAGAAGAAGAGGACGATGACAACTACGTGCCCCCTGAATACGGTGATGCTGCAACGGGGGGAGCTGGTGAAGATCAAGAGGAACCAGACGATGTGCCTGATGATGCTACTGAAGATCAAGAGGAACCAGACGATGTGCCCGATGATGATGATCTCCGTCGGGTCATTGATGATGCAAGGACGCAATGCGAAAGTCAAAAGGAGAAGCTGAAGTTCGATCGCATGTTAGAGGATCACAAAAAAGGGTTGTACCCTAATTGCGAAGATGGCAACACAAAGCTTGGTATCGTAATGGAATTGCTGCACTGGAAGGCAGAGAATGTTGTGCCTGACAAAGGATTTGAGAAGCTACTGAAAATATTGAAGAAGAAGCTTCCAAAGGATAATGAATTTCCCAACAGTACGTATGCAGCAAAGAAGGTCGTATGCCCTCTAGGATTGGAGGTGCAGAAGATACATGCATGCCCTAATGACTGCATCCTCTACCATGGTGCGTACGAGGATTTGAACGCATGCCCGGTATGCGGTGCATTGTGGCATAAGATCAGACGAGATGACCCGGTGATGTTGATTGGCGAGCCCCGCAGAAGAGGGTTCTGCGAAGGTGATGTGGTATGCTCCTATAATACCACGGTTGAAACGACTGTTCAGAAACAAAGAGCATGCCAAGTTGATGCGATGGCACAGTGAGGACCGTAAGAAAGATGGGAAGTTGAGAGCACCCGCTAACGGGTCGCAGTGGAGAAAAACTGAGAGAGAGTACTAGGCTGAGTTTGCACGTGACCCAAGGAACATCTGGTTTTGTTTAAGCGCGGATGGCATTAATCCTTTTGGGGAGCAGAGCAGCAATCATAGCACCTGGCCCGTGACTCTATGTATGTATAACCTTACTCCTTGGATGTGCATGAAGCGGAAGTTCATTATGATGCCAGTTCTCATCCCAAGGCCCTAAGCAACCCGGCAACGACATTGATGTGTACCTAAGGCCATTAGTTGAAGAACTTTTACAACTGTGGAATGGAAACGGTGTACGTATGTGGGATGAGCACAAACAGGAGGAATTTAACCTACACGCATTGCTGTTTGTAACCATCAACAATTGGCCCGCTCTCAGTAACCTTTCAGGACAGACAAACAAGGGATACCACGCATGCACGCACTGTTTAGCTGATACCGAAAGTATATACCTGGAGAAATGAAGGAAGAATGTGTACCTGGGCCATCATCGATTTCTTCCGACCAACCATCAATGTCGAAAGAAAGACAAGCATTTCAAAGGCGAGGCAAATGACCAGAAGAAGCCCGCCATGCGTACCGGTGATCACGTACTTGCTATGGTAAATGATTTACATGTAATCTTTGGAAAGGGTCCCGGTGGACTAGCTGTTCCGGATGACACTAAGGGACACGCACCCATGTGGAAGAAGAAATCTATATTTTGGGACCTACCCTACTGGAAAGACCTAGAGGCCCGCTCTTCGATCGACTTGATGCACGGATTTAAGAACCTTGCGTGAACCTGCTAGGCTTATTGGGCGGTATGGGAAGACAAAAGATACAATGAGGCACGGAGGACCTGCAACGCTTGCACAAAAAAGACGGCATGCCTACAAAGCAAGATGAAGGTCCTGCTAGCTACGCTCTTACCAAAGAAGAGAAGGAAATCTTCTTTGAATGCATGCTTAGTATCAAGGTCCCGACCGCTTCTCGTCGAATATAAAGGAATAATAAATATGCCGAGAAAATGTTCCGTAACCTAAAGTCTCATGACTGCCATGTGATTATGACGCAATCGCTTCCGGTTGCATTGAGGGGCTTCACCAAAAACGCCCGATTAGCCATTGTGAAGTTATGTGCATTCCTCAATGCAATCTCGTAAGGTGATCGATCCAGAAATCATACCAAGGCTAAGGAGTGATGTGGTGCAATGTCTTGTCAGTTTCGAGCTGGTGTTCCCACCGTCCTTCTTCAATATCCTGACGCACGTCCTATTTCATCTAGTTGACGAGATTGTCATTCTGGGCCCCATATTTCTACAAAATATGTACCCTTTGAGAGGTTCATGGGATTCCTAAAGAAATATGTATGTAACCACGCTAGGGCAGAAGGAAGCATCTCCATGGGCCATCAAACAGAGGATGTCATTGGGTTTTGTGTTGACTTCATTCCTGGCCTTAAGAAGATAGGTCTCCCTAAATCGCGGTATGAGGGGAGACTGACTGGAAAAGGCACGCTTGGAGGGGACTCAATAATATGCAGGACGGATATTCTTGGTCTCAAGCACACTACACAGCTTCTACGAACTCTACCTTGGTGACCCCATATGTCGATGAACACAAGAACATCAAGGCCCAAACACCAAGCAAAGGCGATGACTGGATTACATGTGAACACATTAGGACTTTCAGCAGTTCGTTGGAAACACGTCTCACAGGTGACAACACTGTGTGTGATGAGTTGTACTCGTTGTCCAGGGGACCATCTTCGACTGTATTGACTTACAAAGGATACGAGATAAATGGGAATACATTTTACATGATCGCCCAAGATCAAAAGAGCACCAACCAAAACAGCGGTGTCCGCTTTGATGCAGCAACCGAGAGGGGAAAGGACACATATTATGGTTACATAGTGGACATATGGGAACTTGACTACGGACATGATTTTAAGGTCCCTTTGTTTAAGTGCAAATGGGTCAATCTGTCAGGAGGCGAGGTACAGGTAGACCCACAGTACGGAATGACAACAGTGGATCTGAACAATCTTGGGTACACTGACGAACCGTTCGTCCTAGCCAATGATGTGGCACAAAGTTATCTATGTGAAGGAAATGTCTACCAAACCGAGAAAAAGAAAAGATAAGGAAGCGAATACATCATACGATGAGCCAAAGCGCCACATACTTCTTTTCAGAAAAAGGGACATCGTGGGAGTGGAGGGCAAGTCGACATGTCCAAGATTATGAAAAGTTTCATGAAATTCCTCCCTTCAAAGTCAAGGCTGACCCAAGCATCCTGATAAATGATGAAGATTATCCATGGTTACAGCGCAATAAGGAAAGGACACAAGCGAAGAAAAACTGAAGACTTTCTCTCCACAACTATTATGATGATACCATGCCAACTTTCAACATTTTCTTAGTTCATTTGAAATCCCTTTGTAATGCATTTAGCTTCGTGATGAAATCATGATACTCAAAGAGATTGTCCGTTTTGTACAAGTGCAACCAGTTTTTGCCGTAACCCTCTCAACTTTCTTGCACATGCTATGTAGATGAAATGATGATACCATGCCAACTTTCAACCTTTTCAGAGTTCATTTGAAATGCTTTTCAATTTTAGGGTCTTATAGCTCAACATAATCAGTAAATGCATGAAAAATAACAAATGAATTCATAAAGGGTTGAAAATTGATGATGTGGCTTTGAGTGGTGCATTTTGAACACACAAAAAGTCAAGAGTTCAAATAAGTTTTAAAAAATGAAATCCCTTTGTAATGCATTTAGTTTCCGTGATGAAACTCGATACTTTGAAAGAGATTGTCCGTTTTGTACACGAAGTGCATCCAGTTTTTGACGTAACCCTCTCAAATTTCTTGCACATGCTATGTGGATGAAATGATGATACCATGCCAACTTTCAACCTTTTCAGAATTCATTTGAAAGCTTTTCAATTTTAGGGTCTTATAGCTCAAAGTAATCAGTAAATGCATGAAAAATAACAAATAAAATAAATAAGTAATTAGAAACAAAATAATATAAACGTTAATAAAATATGTAAGTAGAAACAAAATAAAATAAACTTTAATAACATAAATAAAATTTATGAAACTAAAATTATCAAAGTATTTTCTCTTCAAAACATTATAAGCAACCTCTAGTATTATTGAAACTAAAATTATATATAAAATTGATGCAACTAAACTTATCAAGTATTTTCTGTTCAAAATATTAAAAGCAAAAATAATTTTCATAAAGAACTTTTTTTGTTAGAAACTTCAATAGCAAAAAGAATTATCATAAAGTAAAATAAATAAGTAATTAGAAACAAAATAAAGTAAATAAGTTTTTTGTTGTAAGTAGAAACAAAACAAAATAAATAAAGCAAAAAAGAAAACAAAAAAAGGCAAAAAAATAAAAAATATGCCACCTACTGGGCCACCACGGCCTGAATATGACTAGAAACCCATCGATGGGCCAGGATTCAGGCCCGCAGAAGGCCCAATAGGCCCATCAGGCATAGCAATGACAATTAGGCACGTAAGCCTGCAATGGAGAGGAGCTCGAGAGGGGTGCGGCAGTGGGGCTTATAAACCACTACGCGCCCATCTCAACTAGCGAGGTGGGACTAAACTTTCGACGCGGCGCAGCAGCACAAGGCCTTTGGTCCTGGTTGGTGGCACCAACCAAGACTAAAGGGGTGCATTGGTACGGGTTGGCACTAACCGGTACCAATGCCTCCCCTTCAGTTCCGGTTGGTGCCACCAACCAGGACCAAAGGCCGCCCTTCCCGCCCTTTGGGCTGCTGAAAAGAGGCCTTTGGTACCGGTTGATGGCACCAACCGGGACTAAAGGTGGCATTGGTCCCGGTTGGTGCCACGAACCGGTACCAATGCTTCGTCTATATAACTAGCACTTGTGAAATTTTTCATTCAGTTCGTCTTCCCCGCCCGACGACGCCGCCAGGCTGCCCCTCTGCGCCTCGCCATCGCCGTCGTTACCCCTACCTCCAACGCTGTCCCACGCCGCCCAGACGTTGTCGCCGCTCCGCGCCCCCTGCCTCCTCGTCTCCCGTCGTCGCACCCCTCACCGTCGTCGTCGCCGCCCCCTGCCTCCTCGTCGCCCGTCGCCGCGCCCCTCACCATCACCGTCGCCGCGCCCCTCACCGTCGCCCCCATGCCCTGCCTCCTCGTCGATCGCCGCCCCGTTGCGCATAGTGAGCTCATATGAATTTTCCTAATTTAGATGTGTAGTTAATTTAGATGTGTAGTTTAGATGTGTAGTTGATTGATTGAGTTGTTTTAATTTGTTCATAAATGAATATGCAAAACTTAGAATTTTTTTCTGTTCATAGATTTTTTTGGTGATATTATTGTTGAATATGCAAATGTTTGTGTGTTCTATAGTTAATTAATTGAGTTGTTGTAATTTTGTTCATAGAATTTTTATGGTTTTTTCTGTTGTAATTTTGTTCATATAATAAGAAGAGAAAGTGTTTAATATTATTAGTTAGAAAATAATAGAACTAGTTAAACTAGTTTATTTTTAATTAGTAAGTACTACTTTAATTATTCTTCTATTTATAGTAAGTGCTTAGTAGTTGAACTAGTTGATTTAACAAAACTAGTTTATTTTACTATAGAAGTAGTTTATTTTTAGCAAGAAAATTAATAAACTAGTTTAGTTTTTTAGTTAAAGCAATTATTCCCGCATCGACGTCGATGATGCCTATCCTGCATTCTCGTCGTCGACTCGACGGAGGAGGCCGGCTTGATCAGAGGGGCCATGTCCGGGACTGGGCTCTGTCGGGCTGGTTTTGGGAGGTGCTACCTTCCGAGGGGCGTAGGTTGGTGAGGAGCCAGCCCGTCGTTGACCAGATCCTTGTTTGGTGGCGGTCGCGTGGGCCAGTGACGGTGCCGAGGCTTCCGGACACCGCGGAGGTGGTACGTCACCATGTCAGCGAGGAGGATGAGCACGTCCGTCGCTACATGGTTCCATTAGAGGGCAGGTTCGGCAATACCTGGCAGGTTCTTCAGGGATCTCACTCGAGCGATCCAGTGATGGTTCCTTCTCTTTGGGTGTCCACCGCCCACGCCGATGCCCGTCGGGTGCTATGGTTCTAGCTGTACTGGCAATGCTATATGTATGATATTATTCGAGGTGTATTAGTGATAATATTCTACGATGTACAGATGCATGGACATGATGTAGTTTTGCTTATAATTGAATGCATCCTAATTTGAATACTACTTTATTTTGCAATTTGATTTTGCTTATTGAATGCTCAAATTGGAAAACTACTCCTACTTTGAATGCTAAAATTGGAGAGCACTATGCAAGGCATATGCATATGATTAGTTGATAGCTTATAGGGTTTTTGTTTTCGCAGAAATCTAGGAGCCCCCCTCCATCATCCCCACTGTTGTCCCCGTCACCGACCCCCTCCGACCTCGAGGTGAGACCAGCCACGAACCGGTTTTAGAAAGATAATTAAACGATATTTTGGGTTGACTTTAAGTCTGTTGAGTCTCCACCATATATGAGAGGACGAAGAATCCCGACTGTTGTCGTGGGGGTAGCTTCTCCTTCGTTCCCGTGTGCTAGACAATTTGGTGTAATACACTCAAGAACGAAAGGAGGAGCTACCATCACCGATGGTCGAAAATGTCAGAGAGGAATCAGTGAGGGAGAGTTCCACCATATATATATGAGAGGACGAAGAATCCCGACTGTTGTCGTGGGGGTCGCTTCTCCTTCATTCCCTTGTGCTAGACATTTTGGTGTAATGCACTCGGGGATGAAAGGAGGAGCGACCGTCACCAATGGTCGAATGTATACACCACATGAGTTGAGAGTTTTCAAGAAAAGACTCGACAGACCGATAGTCAACCCTTGAAGAATAATAATGATCTAACTTAGGTTTTTTAGTACATATATTTAATTGTACATGTTTAATATTTGAACTATTAACATAGGAAATGTCGTACTCGGACGACGAAAGTCTCCAAGGGGAGTGCGACTGGTGCCACGATGACCGAGGTCTGTGCGATAGGCCTAACCTGGACGAAGATTGGCGCTTCAGCATTAAGCTAGAGGAGACCTTTGATATTGAAATGGTACGCAACGACGACAAGTGTTATTTTTTCGTAATTAAGCACGACTTCAAATAGTTCAACATGTACTTTTCATCTTTTACAATTCGACTAGCTTATCCCATGCCATGCAAGACGCTATGTCTTGGAGAGGATGGGTTTTGAAGACCGTGTAAGTTTCAAAACAAAGAAAAATCACCTAAGGACCCATCATGGTGTGGATTTTGAAGTAAAGTTGTACAATTCTGAGAGCGTAACCCATTTTGGTTGCAAAAAATGGGAAGCACTTTGTAAGATGTATGGTTTTGATGAGGGTATGCTTGTCACCATGGATCTTGGTGATCCTGAAATCGAGCAAGACAATATGGAAATTTGGGTCCTTGTTGATACGCCTCCAATTCTACCGCTATGTGAGTTTCTCAAACATAGTTATTAGCTAACTAGTCATCAACCCGTGCACCAGCACGGGCTAGCGAATGTTTACTATTTATGATTTATGAATCTGAAGAAGTGAAATTTCAGGGCAATGATAATAATGTTATAAACACCTAATTTTGTTCAATTATCCCGGGAAAAGAGGATTGCAATTATTTGATCAAGTTTCTGATTAGATGGTTTGCATGAATTTTTCCTTTTTGGTCTTCCCATCTCTCATAATTTTCAAATTCAATATTTATTTTACCTGAATATGAAGGCAGTATTGCTGGTCCATATAGTTGCAAATGTGAAGTTTGGTTTATGTACATTTTCTTCTAACGATCTAAAATTTTGAAATATAAAATTTATGGAAATCTATGTTTACTTGTAACAGATTATGAGGTGCAATGAAAATACACAATTTACAAAATATATGGGAATCTTATATTTATTTATGCATTTTCATGGAATAAGATTTTATTAGCCACAAATCTATTGAATATGTTTTTTGTTGATTCCTGAAAGGCGACATCGTATCAAGATGAGAGGGCAATCATTTGCTTTCACGTTTTGATCGCCGAGAACGAATGCAAGCACATTGTCCAACAGGTAATACATGCAGTTCCCAAAACCATAAAAAACACATTTGCCTACATTATCATCAGTACACAGCCGATCGACTCCATTAAAAGTGAATAGTTACCCTAACTTTATTTCTACCAATTCTGAAGCCGAATGACACTAAATTAAATGTATGATTTTTCTCTTTGTTATATTGTCTTTTACTTACATAAATATTGGATAAATACCTTGAATTTATTATTTATGCCATCAGTTAATCATCAGTTAATATATAGAAATAATATATTGAACAGGGGATCTCTAAATATTTTTGTGTAAGACGTACATTTTAGTCATTGGTCTCCTAACTGTACAGATATCTACACGTATACTGAGGCTGTAAATATGAGAACATTGTTATGCGTCATCCATACAGATAGCTCATTGTTTTTCCTTCTTTGTACGTATATGAATTTCTGGATTTAATGATGTTGTCAGTTCTGAACAATGAGTTGTTCCATGCACATACATATATGTATGAACCATTGTGCAAATATGCGCTATCTCGCCTAGACTTCATGATACCATTGTCAGTTACCATTGTTGCTTGCATGGCTCAGGCTGATACTGTAACATGAATAGCTGTCATCAGGGCACTTGTATGTTGTCATTGATCGACCACTGATTTAAATCTCTTTTGCTGAAGATAATCTCACCGTGCAATCATGAGGACTATTATTAATACTCAGCCACTCATGTCAAAAGAAAGAGAGAGAACGTGATGTATTTCCCCATTATAGTATAGTAGTAGTATATATATGCAGAGTAGCCTAGCTGAAAATATGAAATAATTTGCTAACTACTGTGATGACTTGTCTGCAGCGCTGCATCTTCTCCAGAACATTGCCGCTTTCTTAATTCAGTACGTATAGAGGGCAAGAGCTTGAGAGATAAATAAACTAATAGCGCATATGTCTCCAAATATAGTTCAAGATGAGATTGATCGTTGGACTTCCAATCAAACTAATTCATTGGATCCACACATAAAGATTTCAGTAAATGTTTTCATTGTCTTTGACTGATCACAAACATATTTCTGTCTATGGAATGAAGCCCATTCCTATAATCCGTTGTCAACTGTAAGAAAAGCATGTGCGAGACCAAGAAAACTTCAAACAACGAGAAAGCCAACCTAATCTATTGTTATCCTGCCTACCTAATCTATTGTTTATTGATCTTCATCAGGCCATGTATCGGTTTCTTCGGGAGTCGTGAGAAAACATCCATTAGAATGAAGACAACCAAGCAAGAGAAAGCCAACCTGTACTACAACTGATAGCCACGCAAGAGTTGCAAGATCTTGACAGAGGGATTGATCGAGGAGTTGGGTGATCTCATGCCCGTATACCAACGGAACCCAACCGAATGTCGCCATCGCCGGAAAGATGCTCGTGACAGGCCACCCCTGCTGGTTCTCCTCCCCTCCCTCAAATATATAATCTAGTAAAGAGAAGTGCCGCAAGATAGACATGGAAAAGGTAACGTTTTTCTTGATCAAACATTATAGATCCACTTAAATTGGATTTAAAGTGTTATACTTGCGTGTTGCCACCACTCCCACATAATTCCTCCACTCTCGGCGGCTTCAACTACCTATGTCGCCTTTGTTTCTTCAAACTATAGTGCATGCACATCCTCATCCCATGCATCAGCCATCTTGAATAGCAAAACTTGGAATATAGATAAGATTTAAGGTTGGACGGAAGGGGATAAATGGATATTCATGTTCTTCTTGATGGATGCAGTACGGATGGAAGGTTCAAGTCGAAGATGACATTAAAATATGGGATGGAAAGATAGAGGATGGTAGAATTGCTCACATGGAACCCGGCCACCGGTGCAGCTCGCACATGCATGGCACGCCCATCTGCAGCATGAACTGGTCGGCTGCCACCAGTTTTCTTGGATGAGAGATGGATCGTGGTTTTATTGGACGCGAGAAAAGAGGAGGAGCTACCATGTATTATTGTTGAGGATAAAGGCATGGTAGAAGCGCACCAGATTGAATCTCTGCGTGAACGGAGAGGAACATGGTGATGTTTTTTTTTTTGAGGTAAACGTGGTGATGGTCTTGTTTTAGGAAAAAAATGGTGATGGTCCTGTTTCTTGTGAGATATGGACTCCTATAACAAATTTTTTGTGAGATCTCAACTCCTATGACGTTGTTAGTTTAGAATATAGATTGGTTTTTTTCCAGATGTTAATTATGTGCAGGTTGGGCCAAGTTTACATCTAGATTGGATATTTTTTTCCACTACAGGGGTAACGTAAATCATAGGGTTCAGATAGATTAATTAGATAGATCCAATGATTAAGAATGATTAAGATATTCTTAATGACGTGGATTAACGTGGAGCTTCGTATGATGCCTCCAATTAGTAAATATAAGATTTATATTGTTTATTTCAAAATAGTTGACAGCTTATTTCCATTGATAGCTTATTTTGATTGTTCAAACAATGTGCAAAACATGGTAGACAAAACCCACTACACCGATGGCTCCAAATTAACTTATCAGGAGAAAAATCATCTGGTCGGATTTTGTACTGATATTGAGAATTACAATATCTACAATCAAACTCCTCAACATTATAGTCAATACGTGCCACTAGTGCATGTGTTGAACTATAGTAACTACCATGGAGATACCCTGGTAAGATATTTTACTGTTATGACATCCGTGCATCTTTTGCATACTTCCAAAACTAGTACAGCATTGCTAACTATGAAGTTATTACTATGTTTTTCAACAGAGAATCCCAGAGGATCGTGTGCCTCATTTGATGTATTAGAATGGCAGCCTTCGTGTTTTGAACATATATCCAGGTCATCCTACGAATCTCAACTGTCCATACCGGATTTCTCAAAGAAGTGGAGACATGCTAATCAAAAAATGGAAAAATGTATGGACAATCGTAAGGAGGTTCTTGGAAGCAAAAGGAAGCGAAGCGCAAGAATTGGAGACAGGATGATCTCCATTCTCCATAATGGAGAGTCAGGGTCTATATTGTTTTATGCTATTTTACCTTAAAGAGGGTATTTAGGTCCTACCTAATACTGATGATCATGTGCTAAGAACAATTAAGTAGGGTTGGTTCGATGACTATGAGGATGATGATCGTATGACTTGTTATTAATAACGAGTAGAAGTTGCATGATGATGATTAGTAGAACTTGTTATTATATATGATGATGCATGATGCGAGCATGAAGAGTTATTATATATCAGCGGGTGAAATGAACATGGATTGGATTGAAGTGAAGGCAACAAGCATGTGCTGCATGTCGAAAGTAGTACAATCCAAACTTGATCAAAGTTAGGATTAGTATTACTTTCGACATGCACCACATGTTGCCTTCACTTCAATCTAAGCCATGTTTAGGCATAGCAGTAGCGTTGGTAAACCAAGCACGGAGATATAAGAGAGGACACTTATCTCTATTAGCTAGCTAATAACAACCTAAATTAACCCCCAAAACCCCTAAACCAGCCCCTTTAAAAAAACCTCAGCCCCAGCCAGCTGCCGACGCGTGGATGCCTTTTGGTCCCGGTTGGTGTCACCAACCAGGACCAAAGGCCCCCCTGCCTGGGCTAGCCACAGCGGCCACGTGGAGGCCCATCTGTCCCGGTTTGTGTAAGAACCGGGACTAAAGGCCAAGGGCATTAGTAACGACCTTTTAGTCCCGGTTCCGAAACCAGGACAGAAGGCCCTTACGAACCGGGACAAATGGCCCTTTTTCTACTAGTGCAATATCACTCAACAAAAATATAAATTCTACGAAACACCCAAGATCCAATCTAGGAAATGCATAGCTATGAGAGGAGAGTGTGTCTACATACCATTGTAGACCAAAAAGCATTAGCGTCATAATGCGGTTGATGTATTCGTCCTCTTCATGATCCAATCTGATCTAGTGCCGAACGGACGGCACCTCCGAGATTAGCACACGTTCAGCTCGATGGATTCCTCTACTTGTTGATCTAGCAAGTGATGGAGAGGAGGTAGATGAGATCTGAACCAACACGATGGCATGGTGGTGGTGGTGGTAGCGGAATTCCGGCAGGGCTTCGTCAAACACTGCGCGAGGTGGAGGAGGTGTAACGGGAGGGAGACGGGCAAGGGTGGAAGGATGGCTGCCCCCAACGCCTACCCACCTTTATAGAGGTGTCGAGGGGGCTGGTTGCTTGCCCTCCAAGCCCCTAGGGTCGTTGGCCAAGAGGGGAGGAAGGAAATCCCTCCTTTCCTTCCCCATCGATCGCTATCCCCCTTTTTAGGGATCCTGATCTTATCCCTTCGGGATATGATACTATTTCTTCTAAGGGGGGATCTTGGCGCGCCTAGACCAAGGGTGTGGGGCCTTTCCCCTCTACCCATGTTCATGTTGGTCCCCTCATGCAGGTGCCCCCCACTCAAGAACCTTCCCGGTACAATACCAAAAAAACAAACATTTTCCGGAACCCTGAATATGACTTTTCGATACTTCTCCGTCGTATCTATAATTTTGATTGTTTCATGCCAATATTCTACAACTTTCGCGTACTTTTGGGAACAATTTATATGATTTATTGGACTAACATATTGATCCAGTGCCCAGTGCCAGTTCTTGTTTGTTGTATGTTTTTTGTTTCGTAGAATACCCATAGAAAACAAAGTCCAAACGCGATAAAAAATTACGGAGAATTATTTTGGAATATATGTGATGTTTGGGAGGTGGAATCAAGGCAAACGGAGGCCCACAACCTCCACTAACCACCAGGAAGCTTATATACGGAAAAATATTGAGTTGTAAGTAAATAGAAGTGTGATGATCATCATTATTCATTATTAGAGCATGACCCAGTGAGGAAAGGATGATGGAGACTATGAGTTCCCCACAAGCCGGGATGAGACTCCGGACAAAACAAAAAAAAGGAAAAAAGAAAAAAGTGAGGCCAAAAAGAGCCCAAGGAAAAAAGGAAAAAGAAAGAAAAGAAAAAATGAGAGAAAAAGAGAGAAGGGACGTGCTAATTTCACACTTGTGCTTCAGAGTAGCACCATGTTTTTCATATAGAGAGTCTCCTATGTTGTCACTTACATATACTAGTGGGAATTTTTCATTATAGAGTTAGATGCACACCCACTTAGTTTCCATATTGAGGTTTCACACACTTATAGCTCTTAGTGCATCCATTGCATGGCAATCCCTACTCCTCGCATGATATCAATTGATGGGCATCTCCATAGTCCGTTGATTAGCCTCGTCGATGTAAGACTTTCTTACCTTTTTTTCTTTTCTATGTTTACCACTATCATCATACTCTATTCCAACCATAGTGTTATGTCCATGGCTTGCGCTATGTATTGCGTGGGGGTTGAAAAAGTTGAAGCGCGTTAAGAAGTATGAACCAATTGCTCGGCTTGCATTGTCATCGGGGGTTGTGCATGATAAATACTTTGTGTTAAGAAGATGGAGCATGACAAGACTATATGATTTTGTAGGGATAACACTCTTTAGCATTGATATTTTGAAAGACATGATTGTTTGTTGGGATGCCTGAGTATTGATGTCTTTATGTCAAATTATAGACTATTGCTTTGAATTACTCGTGTCTTAATATTCATGCCTGATTAGATATATGATCAAGATTATGCCAGGTAGAATTCCACATCAAAAATTATTATTTTTATCATTTACCTACTCGAGAACGAGCAGGAATTAAGCTTGGGGATGCTGATATGTCTCCATAGTATCTATAGTTTTTGATTGTTTCGTGCCAATATTCTACAACTTTCACATACTTTTGGCAACAATTTATATGATTTATTGGACTAACATATTGATCCAGTGCCCAGTGTCAGTTCATGTTTGTTGCATGTTTTTTGTTTTGTAGAATACCCATAGAAAACAAAGTCCAAACGCGATAAAAAATTACGGAGAATTATTTTGGAATATATGTGATGTTTGGGAGGTGGAATCAAGGCAAACGGAGGCCCACAACCTCCACTAACCACCAGGGTGCGCCTACCCCCCTAGCGCACGGTGGTGCCTAGTGGGCACCATGTAAGTCGGTTGGGGCTCTTCTTCGGGCACTGAGGGAGTCCTGGATTAGGGGCGTCCGGATAGCCGGACTATCATCATCAGCCGAACTATCATCTGCCGGACTATCATCATCGACTGGACTCCAAGACTATGAAGATACAAGATTGAAGACTCCCCACCCCCGTGTCCGGATGGGACTTTCCTTGGCGTGGAAGGCAATCTTGGCGATACGGATATGTAGATCTCCTACCATTGTAACCGACTCTATGTAACCCTAGCCCTCTCCGGTGTCTATATAAACCGGATGGCTCTAGTCCGTAGGACTATGACAACAACCCTTACAATCATACCATAGGCTAGCTTCTAGGGTTTAGCCTCCTTGATCTCGTGGTAGATCCACTCTTCTAAACATCCACAATATCAATATCAATCGAGCAGGACGTAGGGTTTTACCTCCATCAAGAGGGCCCGAACCTGGGTAAAACATCGTGTCCCTTGTCTCCTGTTACCATCCGCCTAGACGCACAGTTCGGGACCCCCTACCCGAGATCCGCCGGTTTTGACACCAACATTGGTGCTTTTCATTGAGAGTTCCTCTGTGTCGTCACCGATAGGCTTGATGGCCTCTTCAATCAACAACGACGCAGTCCTGGGTGAGACTTTTCTCCCGGACAGATCTTCAGATTCGGCGGCTTCGCATCGCGGGCCAGCTCACTTGGCCATCTGAGCAGATCGAAGCCACGCCTCGGCCGTCGTGTCAGGTTTGAAGCCTAAACTTCACGGCCGATATCCGCGGGACTTGATCTTCGATGGATCTGAGCCACAGCCGAGCGTGCCGAGCTGTCACGATGGGCATGACCTAACTCGCCACGGACAGCACCTTGAGGCCGCACGAATCCGCTCCGACCCATAGTCCAAGTCGATCGTCAATCGAGGACGGATGGCTGGACACCGCCGAGCTGCAACTTCTACGGCGATGGAGCCGAACACTTACCTTGTCCCGCATAAAGCTCATGACTCGAGGTGCCGGACTCCTCGCCGACTCAACCTCCTGCGCCCGCCACCAAATCCGATTGGGCGCCGATCATGGAATTCACGCTGCGGACATCTTTCAGACTCGCCTTTGGCGATATCATAAATTCATCAAGCATCTCTCGCAATCCGAGAGCCCTGGCCGAACCACGCCGATGGTTGGGACGCGAAGACGAAGAAATTCAAAGCCCACCCACCACCCACTTCGTAGCTACCATCGACGATTTAACCGACATACTCGACTACGACCAAGACATCGACGGTATGGACGACGATGCCGAGACTACTAAGAACCAAAGGTTACAGACACCGGAAAACCACCTCGCCATACGACATATACACGGTGGACACCCCAAAGGGAAGCAACAACGAGGAACAACGGGACGCGGCAGAGGATGATACCGCCGATAAACAACCAAAACGGCGACGTAAACGCCGCCTAAGTCCCGCGCCGATCAAAGCAGCCTTCCTAACGACTCCAGCGATAGAGCAGGGCAAACCAGCGGACGACTTAACAGGATAAGCCGGATAATCAACCCTTCACAGAAGCGATCAACAGTCCGGCTCAACACCGAGCACAAGAACATACACAAAAACTCGCCGCCATCGCAAGAAGTTTGAAGAAAGCGAAACGGAAGCTCAAAACAGCGTAAGACACACTCGTAATGAAGTGGTGCAAAATATTCAAGACTGCCGACAAATATGGCAATGGCCATCAAACTAAGAGCTACCCAAGCGCAAGTTGTTGCCAGAATTTGACGAGGAAGCCATAGAGCCTTCACGGTCAAAAATAAAGAGGCCGCTGGCGGATAGACGGCCGATGACAGCCCAAAGCGACAAGCGGGCTGCACACAAGCCAATTATAATCTGGGAAAACGGATGGCCCAACTAGGTCCATCTACGGGCCAAAAAGAGGACCCTGTGAAGTAACACACCACAACAAGTGTTCAAGACAGCGCACACCCAAATAGGGCGCCGACACCCGCTTATGTTTTATCGATGAGGTGCTGGATCATGAATTTCCAGCAGGGTTCAAACCCATAAACATAGAGGCATACGACGCACAACAGACCCCCGAGTCCTGATAGAAGATTACATACTACACATACACATGGCTAGAGGAGATGATCTCCACGCCATAAAATACCTACCCTCAAGCTCAAAAGGCCAGCTCGGCATTGGCTCAAAAGCCTCCCGTAAAATATCATTGGAAGTTGGGAAGAGCTTGAGGACACGCTAGAGCAAATTTTCAAGTGACTTATGTCCGCCACGGATGCGCATTTATTTGAGTCATATAACCCAACAGCCCGGAGAATCAGATGCAAATTCTCGAACAGGTTCCTTACCAAAAGAACCAAATAGTCGATCGTCCGGACGCAGAAGCCCTAGCAGCTTTTAAACACAACGCTCGAGACGAATGGCTCGCTGCACACCTCGCCAAGAGAAGCCAAGAACAATGGCCGCTTAAAAGTTCTCATGACGCGCTTTTGCTAGAGAAGACAGCTGGCTAGCAAGATGCAGCACCAAATAACCGAGTACATCCGAGATCGAGATGGAACGACAATCCGCGCGCAGAAAGACCAACGCCGAATAAAGAAAAAGCCCAAAGGGCACGGCGATCAACGCCGATTCAAAAGCTCATGCCAAACAATACAACACGGCCTCTTAAGGAGAACAGAGACGAGCTATCAAATTTAAACAAAATTTTAGATCGGATATGTCAAATCCACAAGATTCTAAGGCTCGCAAACCATACCAACCGAAATTGTTGGGTTTTAAACAGTCCGCAGACTCAACGCCGGACACAAGGCTCGATGCGCCAAGCGAGGACGATGACGAACCCCACCAGCAGAGCACCGGAAGTCAAAAGACTTTCCCACAAGAAGTCAAAACAGTAAACTCGCTTCACGTGATAGTACGAAAAGCCAACACGGCACTCGCTAAGACAAGTGTCGCACGATCCACCCCAAAGACCGAGATTGGACGCCAAAACCAATCACTTTCGACCATCCGATTAGTCCGTAAGTATCCGGAATGCGGATAGACTGCCCCGATATTGATCCCATAATAGACGGACTACAATTAACGCAGGTTTTGATGGACGGCGGCAAGGACTTGAACCTGCTATTTCCGGACACAATCCGCAAGTTGGATTAGACCCTACTACAATTCGGCATAGCCGCACTTCCTTCAAAGGAGTGGCGCCAGCCCTTACGCCAGTGCACAGTTTCATTCTTACTAGAAGTTGTGTCGTGGTCACCGACAACTTCCGACGAGAAAAGCTAACCTTTCATGTCGCCCCATTTAAAAGTAGCTATCAAGCATCATCGACGGAAGCTTTCGTCCGCTTCAATGCAATACCACATTACGCATCTCTTACGCTTAAAATGCCCGGTCCACGTGGCATCATTTCATAAAAAGGTCGCTTGAGACCCCGGACACGGTTGGAGGAGTCCGGAATAAATAAGCTAGGGGCTACCTAGCCGCACATCCCTTCACAAGGGTTTGCAAATATAAGCCATAATGAGCTAGCATAGGCTCAGCTTTCTTAATCTATATTTCAATTTTTTATGCACTTTCTCGCACGATTTCTTTTCCAACCAAGTTCTCTCTTTTTAAAGAGGAACAGCATGCACACCCGTCCAGGATACGGCACAACGGAGACACAGGCGCAGACGCAGCGGTAGGGACCCGCTGCAAGGACTCTTTTCGACTAAGACCCTCGTAAACCTTTCTTCTGCCTCTTGTTGCTATAGTCCCCTGGTTCATCATTATAATTAGAGTGGAGATCTGGCGTTTTGGCATCGGCCGCGCCAAGAACCTGCCTGCACTGGACACAAGGGGCTTAGGGCTTTGTTTTGCCCGCTATTATAAAGACCGAACACCTTCGGGAGTGTTCGGCGCCTCGAAGTTAGGCCTTATATGCATCAGCTCCAATCATGTCTTTGGTCAAATGTTGGGTTTGCCCGGCTCCTGTTTTGCTGCCTTACGCTCCGATCATCGGCTAACGCGGCTCCGGGAGAACTATCGCGACAGTGCCCCAGTTAATTTGGCGAGCACCTCAAGAGAGAAAGCCAAAACTGATCGTCATGATATAGCGAGAGACTGGTCAACCACTGATCGACCTTGGGAATGTTTAGGATTCCTCCGCTGACGAAGGGCCGCTTTCGGCCAGCACATACACGCCCGAATTCGGAGCGCTGGTGCCCTGTGGGCTATGTCGTAGCCCCACCCTCGAACTCCATGGCTAAGTGAAAGTGATAAAGCATTATAGTCCGGTTGCCTCCTTTGCTACGCTACCACCTCCTTTACAGGACCGAGACGCCGGATTAAGTGTGAAAACGCACTATTTTTATGAACACCCCGCACCTTGTGCGTGGGGGCTGAAGCCGACGATCGCCATCTTTCAAAGTTATACACACGATACATGAACAGCAGCATAGGAGATATTCTACTACTTGAACGCACAAGTATAAAAGGCGCTTACATCATAAATATCGTTTTACATCATATAAACATTCATTCGAACGTAACATTTTTTTAGCATTGTGACTCTATTACACGAGCACCACGCAGTACTTCGCCAAAATAGTGCTCGGCGGGTAACCGTTATCATCCGAACCCGGGTCGCAACAGCGTGGCATCCATCTCTCGTCCAATGTGTCTTCACACGGCGAAGCGCCATCCGCGCACCCTCTATGCAGGCCGACCGCTTATCGCTTTGATATGCGGCACCGCCCAAGAAATTGCTGCAATAATCCAAAGTAACTCTTCGGGGGCCTATCCGCCGGATATGAGTCACTATATCCGCTATAGCAAGCCCGACAACCTATTTAGCTCAGCCCACTCAGCCAAACGGTCGATCAGCGGAAGTGAACGCCCGGACTATGGAATTGAGACCAAAACAGCTCTTCCGCCTTGTGATCCTTCCGCTTCGAAATGCACAACGGCATCCGCCGCACTCGCTGCTAAGTCCATATAAGGGTCCTCTGAACCCCACAGTTGGCCCAGCTGAGCATATTTCGGATCCGTAAACCTTCGGCGCAGCAGAAAAGGCTTGCCACCTACAATATCTCCGGCCTGACGCAACTCTTCCTTCATAGCCCGCATTGCAGAGCGGGCATTCTTGGCTTCGGCGGTGGCCTTCCGCAGGTCTTCTTGCCCCGCTAGGCGCTCCTTCCCAAGAGCCTCATTGTGGTCGGTAACATCTTTTAACTTCATGGCCATTTCGGCTATTTCTTCCCTGCTCGCAGCAGCGACCCTTTCGCCGCTAACTCCTCGGCCGCCCTTGAGGTCGCCAGATTACTCCTTCCGCCTGCTCCTTGGCTTGAGCAAGTTCGCCCAAGGCTCTCCACGGCAGCGGCACTATCTGCATTTCACGACATGTTGTAAGGAGATGGCTTCGCCCCTTACCAAGTGACCGCAAGAAGAACACTTACCTTGACTCATCAAGTCGCTGCTGACCAGCGTGATGTCCGTGATCCGCAGATCGAGTTGCCGCTTTAATTCAGCAACCCATTAGTCCGGCTGGCCCCGGATGACCCGCCACCTGCATCGGCACGACGGAATTTAAACCTGCGATTTTGATCCTTGGCACGCCGTCGATTTCGACAACCTACCGAGTCTCGTGGGCTACTATCTATACAGGCGATTCTATATGCAAACTGTTAAAAGGTGTGTCATTTTTACGTACCTCAAACCCCGCCAAAAACTCCCCGACGGATCGTGCAACCCGCCTTTGGCGGATTTAAATCCTTTCAATCACCATGCTCATCAATGCGTGCTGATCTTCCGAGATAGACGGCTTCAAGCAGATCCTTCACCAGACACCGCTTGGCGCCGAACTATCCGGCTTTGCCAAACACGGGCTCCTCCGTGATTTACACTTTAGGCTCGTCTCGCCCTATCCAACGGCGCCCAGACGGAGGTGTCTCGCTCTCTATCATCTCCGGACGAAGGTCCCCAAGACGAGCTCATCTGCAAGGACGGAGATCCGAACTACAAGGTAAAACTTTAGTTATCCTCGAAGCACAAATAGGGATGTCCCTTATTATAAAACTCCTTTCTTTCTACTTACGGCTCGTTGGAGGGCTGACTCATTAAGGAGATTGTGCGACCGGGCCTCCCGGACGAGGACCTCTGGCGAAGATTTCTTCCCCATTAAGGGCTTTTTCCCGGGTCCTGGAGGCAGTCCTCTTCTCCCTTGGAGGGAGGGATTCTCGATCCCCCTCTTTCAAGATCCTCCTTAGGCGAGGCAAGAGCTTTCCGCTTCCCCTCACCATCCTCTCAAGGCGCAACTCAAGCATCCGAACCAGCACGGATCCGCGCGGTCTCGGGGGGGGCCGACACCGATCAATTTTGCTTCCGCTATCCACTCCTCGTAGAAGGAAATTGGTCATAAGGCTAATCATCGAAAGGCAAATAAACGGTATGTCCGGACTCGGAACTACTTACTTGAGTATCCGGGCGATTGTAGCTTAGGCCAGCATCCTCGGTCAATTCCGGACGCACCTCCTGCGATCCGAAGAATAATTTGTACATCTCCAAGGGTGTCATACCCATGAAGTGTTGAAGAATCCGTGGACCCTCCGGATTGAACTCCCATAGCCGGAGAGGGCGACGTTTGCAGGGCAGGAGACGCCTAATCAGCATAACCTGCGTCACCACCACCATATCGATCTCCCTCGTTAGGAGATCTCGAACCGCCCTCGCAGAGGGGCACGCCCTTTGACGGCCCCCGCTGAGCCCTGGTTGACCCACGACATCAACCGTCGTGGAGGTCCCGGCGGAATGAGGGCGGCGGCTTTGCTGCGCCCCTCGAACGGTAATATAGAACCACTTTGTTGCCACGGGCCGAGCTCCTCTTGAAGGAGCCGGCGGCCACGGGCATCGGCCCTCTTACTTATGGTCGCCCCGCCACACTCCGCTTGACGCCCCCCGATCATCTTCAGCGCCACATTAAAGGTCTTCATCCACAGGCCGAAGTGAGGGGTGACGCGGAGGAAGGCTTCGCAGACGACAAAAATGCGGAAATATGGAGGATGGACTCGAGCCAAATCGTCGAATTCCAACCCATAATAAAACATGAGCCCTCTCACAAAAGGATCCATCGGAAGCCTAAACCCCGACGGAGGTGGGATACGAAAACGACATACTCGCCGGGCTCGGGGTGGGGATGGCCTGCCTTCGGCAGCAACCTGTCTGTAAATCAGAAGACAGTACTTGGCCTCCCGCAGCTTTAGCACGCCCTCCTCCGTGACGGAGGAGGGCATCCACCGCCCCGGAGGTCGGAACCGACATCATTGAAGGTCCAAAGCGCCAACTGGAGCTCTAGGTGCTGGAACTTGGAGCGTGGAGAGGATTCGATGGAGGATTGAAGAAAAGAAACGAGCCTTGGCCCCGTATAAAGAGGGAGAATACCAAGAGCCGCCTCGCGGACCGCTTGGGACTCGCCGATAGAGGGCGTGGCGAACGGGCGCGTTGGGTTACCCACGTCCGTATTGATGAGAATCCTGGATTAAGGGAAACACGATCTCGCTCGACAAAGACGTGCCAAGGAAACCGCCGCTAGATGCGCTAAAGTGGTAAAGTAAAAAATTCAAGTAATGGCTTGGTAGTGGTGTGACGTCATGCCACAAAAAACGTCAGCAGATTGAACTCGTGTATATATTATTATTCTCTCTACGGTGGAATGTGGAATTTATTTTGCAGAGCCGACACTATCCCGGTGTTCACAATCTTCTATCATTTGGAGGAGGAACCCGCCTTGCAATGCCAAGCAGTATACGCCACGGACTTATCGCCATTGAAGCCTGGTTCCGGCTACCGAGGAGTCCTGATTAGGGGTGTCCGGATAGCCGGACTATCATCATCACCGAACTATCATCTGCCGGACTATCATCATCGACCGACTCCAAGACTATGAAGATACAAGATTGAAGACTTCCCGTGTCCGGATGGGACTTTCCTTGGCGTGGAAGGCAAGCTTGGCGATACGGATATGTAGATCTCCTACCATTGTAACCGACTCTATGTAACCCTAGCCCTCTCCGGTGTCTATATAAACCAGATGGCTCTAGTCCGTAGGACTATGACAACAACCCTTACAATCATACCATAGGCTAGCTTCTAGGGTTTAGCCTCCTTGATCTCGTGGTAGATCCACTCTTGTAAACATCCACAATATCAATATCAATCGAGCAGGACGTAGGGTTTTACCTCCATCAAGAGGGCCCGAACCTGGGTAAAACATCGTGTCCCTTGTCTCCTGTTACCATCCGCCTAGACGCACAGTTCGGGACCCCCTACCCAAGATCCGCCGGTTTTGACACCGACAGGCACAAGGAAGCTTATATCCAGAAAAAAATTGTGTTAAAATTTCAGCGCAATCGGAGTTATGGATCTCCGGATATTTAAGAAATGGTGAAAGGCCAGAAAACAGGAACGCGAAATAGAAAATAACAGAGAGGGAGATCCAATCTCGGAGGGGCTCCTGCCCCTCCACCGCCATGGAGGCCATGGACTAGACACGACACCATCCACCCATCTAGGGGGGAGGTCAATGAAGAATAAGAAGGAGGGGGGGCTCTCTCCCCTCTCTCTCGGTGCCGCCTGGGCAAGGATCGTGACGGTGATCTGCATCAACAACCTTGCTACCGTCAACACCAACTTTCTCCCCCTCTATGCAGCGGTGTAACCTCTCTATTCCCGCTGCAATTCTCTACTTAAACATGGTGCTCAACACTATATATTATTTCCCAATTATTTGTGGTTATCCTATGATTTCTACATCTGTGGCCTTAAGCATCACAAATAGCTCGGGGATCATCTTTTCCATCCCTTGCATGTTATAGTTCATCATGAAGTCCTTGTAGCTTGGTGGCAGTGACTGGAGAACTCTGTCAACCGCTACTTCATCTAGAAGATTAACTCCCAACTAATTCAAGCAATTGTAGTACCCAGAAATTCTGAGTACATGCTCACTAACGAAGATGTTCTTCTCCATCTTGCAGCTAAAGAACTTGTCAGAGGTGTCATACCTCCCAACCCGGGCATGAGCCTGAAATACCAATTTCAGCTGCTGGAACATCTCATACGCTCAGTGGTGCTCAAAACGTCTTTGGAGCCCCGGTTCTAAACCGTAAAGCATGGCGCACTGAACTATCGTGTAGTCATCACTTCTAGTCTGCCGGGCATTCATAGCGTCTAGATTGCGTGAGCAGGTGGCACACATAGTGGTACTTTGAGGACATAAGCCTTCTGTGCAGCCGTTAGGATAATCCTCAAATTACAGACCCAATCCGCATAGTTGCTTCCGTATCTTTCAACTTAGCTTTCTCTAGGAACGCATGAAAATTCAGGGGAGCTATAGCGACCATTGATCTACAATATAATTTGTGAAGACAATGATACTATTTTCATGATAATTGGTTTAGTTAATCAAATTACTAGTGAACTCCCACTTAAATCAACATTCCCCAAGTTGTCTAAGTGTTTACACGATCCATATCAACCAACCCATGTCCGATCATCACGTGAGATGGGGTGGTCATCAACGGTGAACATCTCCATGTTGATCATATCTACTATATGACTCGTGTTCGACCTTTCGGTCCTCCGTGTTTTGATGCCATGTCTGTACATGCTAGGCTCATCAAGTTTAACCCAACTATTCCACATGTGTAAAACTGGCTTACACCCGTTGTATGTGAACGTAGAGTCTATCACACCCGATCATCACGTGGTGCTTCGAAACGATGAACTTTTGCAACGGTGCATACTTAGGGAGAACACATTTATCTTGAAATTAAGTGAAGGGGTCATCTTATAATGCTACCCTCGTCCTAAGAAAAATAAGAAGCATAAAAGATAAACATCACATTCAATCAAAATATGTGACATGACATGGCCATTATCATCTTGTGCTTTTGATCTCCATAT
The DNA here is from genome assembly GCA_021605205.1 of Aegilops longissima. Lineage (NCBI taxonomy): Eukaryota > Viridiplantae > Streptophyta > Magnoliopsida > Poales > Poaceae > Aegilops > Aegilops longissima. The sequence continues at coordinate 567,464,686 of CM038680.1, forward strand.
CCAAAGCACCGGCATGATCTCCATCGTCACCGACATGACACCATGATCTCCATCATCATGATCTCCATCATCGTGTCATCACGTGGTTGCCTCGCCAACTATTGCTTCTACAACTATTGCTAACGCATAGAGCGGTAAAGTAAATCAATTACATGGCATTTAATAATTGACACGCAGGTCATACAATAAATTAAAGACAACCCTATGGCTCCTACCAGTTGTCGTACTCATCGACATGCAAGTCATGAACCTATTACAAAACATGATCATCCCATACATCAACACATATCACATCACGTTTTGGCCACACCACATCACAACATGCCCTGCAAAAACAAGTTAAACGTCCTCTACTTTGTTGTTGCAATTTTTACGTCTCTGCTAGGGCAAACTATAAGAACCATTCTTATCTACGCAAAACCACAAAAGTGATATACAAGTTTCCTTTTAACCTTCTACAAGGACCGCCTTTGTCAAATCAGATTCAACTAAAATAGGAGAGACAGACCCCGCAAATCCACTTTTACGCAATACAAGTTGCATGTCAGTCAGTGGAACCGGTCTCTTGTGCGTGGACAAGTAAGGTTGGTCTGAGCCGCTTCATCCAAATAAGACAAAGGAAGTAAGCAATTTGAACATCAACGCCCACAACTTCTTTGTATTCTACTCGTGCATATACATCTACGCATAGAACTAGCTCATGATGCCACTGATGGGGAACGAAGCATTAAAATCAAAAAAATTCTATGAAACACCCAAGATCCAATCTAGGAGATGCATAGCTACGAGAGGAGAGTGTGTCTACATACTATTGTAGACCGAAAAGCGTTAGCGTCATAATGCGGTTGATGTATTCGTCCTCTTCACGATCCAATCTGATCTAGTGCCGAACGGAGGGCACCTCCGAGATTAGCACACGTTTAGCTCGATGGTGTCCTCTACTTATTGATCTAGCAAGTGATGGAGAGGAGGTAGATGAGATCTGAACCAACACGATGGCATGGTGGTGGTGGTGGCAGCAGAATTCCGGCAGGGCTTCGTCAAGCACTGCGCGAGGTGGAGGAGGTGTAACGGGAGGGAGACGGGCAAGGGTGGAAGGATGGCTGCCCCCAACGCCTACCCACCTTTATAGAGGTTTGGAGGGGGCTGGTGACTTGCCATCCAAACCCCTAGGGTCGTTGTCCAAGGGGGGAGGAAGGAAATCCCTCCTTTCCTTCCCCACCGATCGCAATCCCCCTTCAAAGGGATCCTGATCTTATCCCTTCGGGATATGATACTATTTCTTTTAAGGGGGGATCTTGGTGCGCCTAGACCAGGGGTGTGGGGCCTTTCCCCACTACCCACGTTCATGTGGGTCCCACTCTGAAACCTTCTAGAACCTTCCTAGTACAAGATTGAAAAAACCCGAACATTTTCTGGAACCCTGATATGACTTTCCATATATAAATCTTCACCGTCGGACCATTCCGGAGCTCCTCATGATGTCCCGGATCCCATCCAGGACTCCGAACAACCTTCGGTCTTTCCACTATTAATATCTCAATATACGTTAAGCGTGTGACCCTACGGGTTCGAGAATCATGTAGACATGACCAAGACTCCTCTGTGATCAATAATCAATCGAGGGACCTGGATGCTCATATTGATACCCACATATTCAACAAAGACCTCTATCAGTTGAACCACGATGTCAAGGATTCAGTCAATCCCGTATACAATTCCCTTTGTCTGGCGATATGTTACTTGCCCGACATTCGATCAACGGTATCTCCATACCTAGTCCAATCTCATTACTGGCAAGTCTCTTTACTCATTCTATAATACAAGATCTCGTGAATAAACTCATTAGTCACATGCTTGCTAGCTTCTCGTGATGTTGTATTACCGAGAGGGCCCAGAGATATCTCTCTGTCACATGGAGTGACAAATCCCAGTCTCGATCCATGCAACCCAACAAAAACCTTCGGAGATACCTGTAGAGCGCCTTTATAATCACCCAATTATGAAGTGATGTTAAATAGCACACAAAGTATTCCTCTAGTATCCGGGAGTGGCATGATCTCATGGTCTAAGGAACTGATACTTGACATGACGAAAGCTGTAGCAAATAACTAAACGATCTGATGCTAAGCTTACAGTTGGGTCTGTCCATCACATCATTCTCCTAATGATGTGATCCCATTACCAAATGACAACTCATGTCTATGGTTAGGAAACCTTAACCATCTTTGATCAACGAGCTAGTCTAGTAGAGGCTTACTAGGGACACGGTGTTGTCTATGTATTCACAGATGTATTAAAATTTCTGGTCAATACAATTATAGCATGAATCATAAACATTTATCATGAATGAGAAATATGATAATAATCATTTTATTATTGCCTCGAGGGCATATTCCCAACAACATCGACTCCCGTAGTCCACAACGCTGACCGCCGCCAATCAAGAATAGGAGATCGTCGCAGCGATTGGCACTCAATGGTGATACGTCCATTTTGCATCATGCTTTTATATTGATATTTATTGCATTATGGGCTGTTATTACACATTATATCACAATACTTATGCCTTTTCTCTCTTAATTTATAAGGTTTACATGAAGAGGGAGAATGCCGGCAGCTGGAATTCTGGACTGGAAAAGGAGCAAATATTAGAGACCTATTCTGCACAAGTCCAAAAGTCCTGAAACTTCACGGAGAATCGTTTTGGAATAAATAAAAAATATTGGGTGAAGAAAGTACCAGAGGGGGGCCACCAGCCAGCCATAAGGGTGGAGGGCGCGCCCTACCCCCCTGGGCGTGCCCTCCATCCTTATAGGCCCCCTGGCAGGCCCCCGACGCCCATCTTCTGCTATATGGTGTGTTTAGACATTGAAAAATCAAAAGGAAGCTTTCAGGATGAAGCGCTGCCATCTCGAGGCGGAACTTGTGCAGAACCAATCTAGGGCTCCAGCGGAGCTGTTCTGCCAGGGAAACATCCCTCCGGGAGGGGGAAATCATCGCCATCGTCATCACCACCGATCCACTCATCGAGAGGGGTTAATCTCTATCAACATCTTCACCAGCACCATCTCCTCTCAAACCCTAGTTCATCTTGTATCCAATTTCTGTCTCAAAACCTCAGATTGGTACCTGTGGGTTGCTAGTAGTGGTGATTACTCCTTGTAGTTGATGCTAGTTGGTTTATTCGGTGGAAGATCATATGTTCAGATCCTTAATGATAATTAATACTCCTCTGATTATGAACATGAATGTGCTTTGTGAGTAGTTACGTTTGTTCCTGAGGACATGGGAGAAGTCTTGTTATAAGTAATCATGTGAATTTGGTATTCGTTCGATATTCTGATGAGATGTATGTTGTCTATCCTCTAGTGGTGTTATGTGAACGTCGACTACACGACACTTCGCCATGATTTGGGCCTAGGGGAAGGCATTGCGAAGTAATAAGTAGATGATGGGTTGCTAGAGTGACAGAAGATGTCCAGGCTTGTCCTTTGCTACAAAAAGGATGGGGACACCTTGCTGCACCTTAGTTCCTATTGTTACTTGTTACCCGTTACGAATTATCTTATCACAAAACTACCTGTTACCAATAATTTCAGTGCTTGCAGAGAATACCTTGCTGAAAACCGCTTGTCATTTCCTTCTGCTCCTCGTTGGGTTCGACACTCTTACTAATCGAAAGTACTACGATAGATCCCCTATACTTGTGGGTCATCAAGACTCTTTTCTGGCGCCGTTGCCGGGGAGTGAAGTGCCTTTGGTAAGTGGAATTTGGTAAGGAAACATTTATATCGTGTGCTGAAATTTACTGTCACTTGTTACTATGGAAAATAATCCTTTGAGGGGCTTGTTCGGGGTATCTTCACCTCGACCGGAAGAGCAAAGAGTTTCTCCTCAACCTACTGCACCTACTGAAAATATTTATTAGTATGATAGAGAAACTGCTAGCTAATCCTTATGCAGGAGATGGAACATTACATCCTGATATGCACCTAATCTATGTGGATGAAGTTTGTGGATTATTTTAGCTTGCAGGTATGCCCAAGGATGTTGTTAAGAAGAAGATCTTCCCTTTATCTTTGAAGGGAAAGCCATTGACATGGTATAGGCTATGTGATGATATTGGATCATGGAACTACAACCGATTGAAATTGGAATTTGATCAGATGTTTTATCCTATGCATCTGGTTCATCGGGATCAGAATTATATATATAATTTTTGGCCTCGTGAAGGAGAAAGTATCGCTCAAGCTTGGGGAGGCTTAAGTCAATGTTATATTCATGCCCCAATCATGAGCTTCCAAGATAAATTATTATTCAAAATTTTTATGCTTGGCTTTCTCATAATGATCGATCCATGCTCGATACTTCTTGTACTAGTTATTATATGAAGAAGGATATTGAATTCAAATGGGATTTATTGGAAAGAATTAAACGCAACTCTGAAGATTGGGAACTCGAGGAAGGTAAGGAGTCAGGTATAAACCTTAAGTTTGATTGTGTTAAATCTTTTATGGATACCGATGCTTTTCGTGATTTTAGCACTAAATATGGACTTGACTCTCAGATGAATTATATATATAATTTTTGGCCTCATGAAGGAGAGAGTATCACTCAAGCTTGGGGGAGGCTTAAGTTAATGTTATATTCATGCCCCAATCATGAGCTTCCAAGATAAATTATTATTCAATATTATTATGCTTGGCTTTCACATAATGATCGATCCATGCTCAATACTTCTTGTACTGGTTCTTATATGAAGAAGGATATTGAATTCAAATGGGATTTATTGGAAAGAATTAAACGCAACTCTGAAGATTGGGAACTCGAGGAAGGTAAGGAGCCAGGTATAAATCTTAAGTTTGATTGTGTTAAATCTTTTATGGATACCGATGCTTTTCGTGATTTTAGCACTAAATATGGATTTGACACTGAGATAGTAGCTTCTTTCTGTGAATCATTTGCTACTCATGTTGATCTCCCTAAGGAGAAGTGGTTTAAATATCATCCTCCCATTGAAGTTAAAGTAGTAGAACCTATTAAAGTTGAAGAAGAAACCATTGCTTATAATGTTGATCCTATTGTTCCTATTGCTTATATTGAGCAACCACTGTCGTGGAATTGTCACGTCAGATGTCCTCTTGAAAGGACTTAGTCGTGGAGCCATCGCGACGGGTTAGCTTGGAGGGGTTAAACTGGACAAGGGACAAGGGAGTTTTTATACTAGTTCGGCCTCTTCGATGAAGGTAAAAGCCTACGTCTAGTTGTGATGGAATTGATTGGGTTTCGATGACCAGGGAGCGAATACGCTTTGCCTGAGTCTCGAGTTATTGTTGTCTGCCCTCAAACTGTCGCCGAGTCGTCCCTTTATATACATAGGTTGACGCCCGGCCGGTCTACAAAGTCCCGAGGTCGGCTCATACAAGTGTCCGCCTCGGTCTCCCCTTTCCTATCTTACAACACAAGTTATACAATCGTGGCAGTTTACTACCATGGGCCCTAATCCGCCTCTGGGCTCTGGGCCTCTAAGCCTTATCAGTAAAGTGCCATCTTCTTTGTCTTCCTGGGCTTCAATATGATTGAGCGTGAACCGCCCCCTCCTGGGCGGTTTACACTCAGTAGTTATATCCTCCACATTAGGCCCCAGATTGATTTGAACCTGTTCATGTCAATCTTCAATACTTAGGAAAATTCCGTGAACATCTTCTAATGATTCTTATAAACCGCCATGTTGTCTTCTCCCTGTAAACTTAGGTAAACCGCCATGACGTCATCTTCTGAACGCTGCAGTGAATCGTCATGACGTCATCTCTGTATAAAAAGATAATAAAGACTCTCTTCATTTAAGTAATTCCTAAAGATCGAGGCGACAGCTGCGCCCCCTTTTTCCGCTTCAGGCCCCTCGATTCCCGCGCCTACCGCTTATCCCCTTTTCCTTTATAAATAAGACCGGGGGTCCTTCCATTTTTCCCCTTTCCTCTTCACATCGTCTTCTTCGTCGCGACCCCGAAGCACTCGAGCACCGCCGCCGCCGTCGACCCTGCACCGATTAGGCCGCTGCACCCACCTGTTTGCACCAGAGATCTGCGACACTCCTCCACCGCTGTGTGGTCCTGGTAAATATTCCCTTCTTCCACGTATTGAATCTGCATTAGGGTTTCGAAATTTCTTCAGTGTTCGTCGGTGTTCATCAGCACTTATTTTCTTTTCTTTTAGCGTCTCACTGAATCTAACTAGGCCTGATAGTTTCCTTTTGCGGCTGGATCTATAGTTTAATCTACCATACTACAGCATCTTGCTATTCCTGGGTAGATCCTTATCTGAACCTTCTCTGTTCCGCTTGACGCCATTGTAGGGCTCAGTAAAATTTCTTTACTGAACCACGGTAGATCCAAAATTATATCACCATCTTGTGAAACTTGTTTCTGCAACACTTAGTAGATTTTCAGCTCTGGCCCTTTCACCTAAGGGCGGTTTAACTTTTAATAGTTGATAATCCGCCATATGCCATTAGCCCTCACTTAAACCGCCGTCTTGACTTGAATAGCAATGTCCGGTTTACCTCGTATGTATGATTTGATTAAACTTCCGGTTTAACACTGATGAGTGCACATGAACCGTCAATCATAAACCGGCCTTCATTTTTCCCTTACAGTTCTGCTTTTCAAGATGACCAAGCAATTTTCTGCTTGCAACTGGGTTCCATCCCGGATCACGGAAACGCAAATCAACGGATTCGTTGTAACGGGCGCTTTAGCTCCAAAAAATGTCCTTCACTGGCGAGTTCCTGGCCCTGAGTGCCCTCCTGAGCCTCAAGATGGAGAAGCGATTGTGTACATGCAACATCTATCCCGGGGATTCAGCCCTCCCGGATCAAAAAAATTCCGGGATGTACTTGCCAGCTTCCAACTCCATCCTCAGGATATTGGACCAAATTCTGTGTCCAACATATGCAATTTCCAAGTGTTCTCTAAGGTTTATCTGCAAGAAGAACCAACTGTTGATCTCTTCCGGGATTTCTTCCACTTAAACCGCCGAACTGAGTTCTCTAACGGCCCAAACACTGAGCTCGGTGGTGTATCAATTCAAAAAAGGAAAGAGGTTGATTTTCCTCATGCCAAACTTCACAGCCATCCTAAAGACTGGAACCAAACTTGGTTTTATTGTCAGAACACTGCCCCTGCTGGAGAAAATCCTTTGCCGGGCTACCGCGCTCACCGGCTTAGCAATGGCCACCTTTACCTCCACGAATGACTGCCAAAGAACGACAAGCTTATGCACCTCAACTCGCCAAACTCCGGGCTCTCCTCGCCAACGGTTTGACTGGTGTTGATCTCGTCCGCTGTTGGGTTTCATGGTGCGTCCTACCTTTAAGCCGCCGCCGCGGATTGATGTATGAGTATACCGGCAAAACCAATGATCTTCAACGGTTTAAGGAAATAGAACTGACTGATGATGAAGTCACTGAAAGTGTGAAGAAGATGCTTGACGAACCGATCGCCACATGCACCCAAACTGGTCTGCGCCCTTTCTATGCCTCCAACTAACCGCCAACGGTAAAAACTTTAACTTTGTACCTTTTTAATCCTTCTCTGCTTTAGCACTAATATAACTATCCTTTGTTTAATTTTGCGGACCAATAGCTCCTTATGGATAAGGAAAGCTCAAGATAAACCGGCCAGGGATCCTTGTGCCAAGAGCAAAGTCACCAAGAAAACAGCCAAGAAGAAAACTGCGGAGTCTTCTGATCCGCCAGAAGATGTCGATGAATCGGCTGAAGAGGTAGAATTTGACTCCCTTGGTTCCTTTTTCGTGCACCTTATTGACAATGACTATTCCCAGGATGATGTGGAGGCCAGCCATGCGGACCATGTTGAGGTAATCTCTCTTTCTTCCGATTCAGATCTGGTGCCGGTTCAAAGATTTCACCGCGCAGTTCAAAAAGTGAAATACTCTCACCCTCTTGATTATTTGGATCCAAAACTTTCTTTGAAGACGCAGCAACCTGAAGGGTGTCGCACAACCCGACACAGTGGCTAGCAAGTCACCTCTTCCGGTTTACTGGACGCACCAACCCGGAAGCGTCGTCCAGAGGTTGCTTGTTCTCCCAAAAACTTTATCCTTTGAAGGGTTTCTTCCGATACCCTCTCAATCCGTCTAATTCGAATTACCAGGTGTCTTCCAATTCATCTGGCGGTTCATCAACCACTCAGCTACCTCCCCTTAAAACTGTCCCTGGGTAAGTACACTACCCTTCATCTTTTTCCTTCATAGTTCGGTTTACCGTGCTAATCTTTGTTTTGATATCAGTGCCAAAGCCCGTTTGAGCAAGAAGGCTAAAACCAGTGCCCCTACTGGTGAAGTTGAACTGGAGAAGGCTCCCGAGGGTACTGGTGGAAATATTGATGTTGCAGATGATTCTGCCCCACACGGTGATAACATTGAAACTAATCCGCTGGAAGCTGACCCGGCTACTTATATTGATCCATCAAGCCTTCATGCTACTCCTTCGAGCTCGGCTGCTGATCCGCCAAGCCCAGCTGCTAATCCGCCAAGTCCAGCCAGGGATGCCGACAATCCGCCAAATCCACCAAAGGGTGATAATGATGATGTTATTATTACTGGCATGGGTCACACTAGCCCTGGTAATCCGTTTGTCCTGCCAAAACATACGACCAAGGAGGAATTCACTGCTATGGGCAAGGGGAAAGGGTAGACTGATTTATCCAACTTCATCAACCTTAGTACCGAGGATCTTCATTCCGGATTTCTAAATCGCCTTTACACCAACCGTGACTTTGAAGCCGGTTTGGTGAACCTGATGAAGGAACGCTATGAGGTATTCTTCAAGAACACTTTGAAATTTACTTTATTATGTATATCTCTTCCATTGTAGCTCCCAAGGGCCGGGTTATTTTGTTGAAGATAAACTGGGACTTTGATATGAAGAACACTTCAACTGAGTAGCCCCAAGGGCTGGTGTGTCTTTTGAAGAAAAACTGGGACTGTCTGTCCTTGTTATTTGCCTTTACTTATAACTGATCAATTGTACATTAGCCCCCAAGTGCCAAGCTTAATACCTGGATTGAGCCTTGGGACTTGAAAATACTCACTTTAAAAAGCAATCCGCATTAGCCCCCAAGTGCCGAGTGCATAACTTGTTATGTGCTTGGGACTTTAACAACTTCATCTTCTGACTTTTGCAGACCGATAAAAATAGCAAAGAATCCCAAATCGCCGATCTTCAGGAAATAATCAAATCCCAGCAGGAAGAAACCTCTAAAGCCAAAGAGGAGCTAAAGGGTGTTTTGACAACCATGGAGCAATTGAAGGATGGTTTCAAAAATGAACGCACCAACTGGGAAACTGAGAAAGCTGCTTTGTTGAAGCGGGCTGAAAATGCTGAGGCAGCTCTTAAGCCGGTGGCGGAAGAGCTGACAGGGCTGAAACATCAAGTGAATGCTATGACTTCTGCAATCTTTGGTGAGTACTTTGCCATAGCCGGTTTGAAAATATCTTGAACTCTACCGGTTTAACATTGAATTCGTAAACTGTTGCAGGTAATCGCATTGCTCAGCTGGGCACAGATATGCAGATGAAACTAAAGGCAACATACACTTTGATTGAGCAGCTATACACCGGTGCCCAACGGGTTATCTGTGCAATCTCATACAACAAACCGGCACCAACATTGATCAAGGACACCCTAATCAAATTATCCATGACGCTGGCGCAGGTAGAAGAGGTGAAGCGATTTGCTGCCAGGGCTGGCTCTTTACTGGCACTGACTCGGGCCAAAGCATGGATATCTGACTTGGATCCAGTTGATATCGCCAAGAAATTTCCGGATGAACAAACAGACGGGTCAGAATTTGACAACGAAGCCCTCAGAGTCCTGACAAAGAAGATGCGTCCATTGGCAAGTCAATTGGCGGAAGAGGCTAATTTGACTGTTCATCGGTCCTTCTATGATGCCAACAATGAACGGATTGACACTATTGTGAGGGAAGTACAAAACCTTATCCCGCCAATCCGTAAGCACACTTACGCTCCTGACGTTGATCTGTCCAAACTTATAAATGAAGAAGCTGTCTTTCAAGCTTTAACCCGGATTGATTGGACCACCGTTGACTTCCATCCACTGGATGGGGAGGAGGAGGCTGAAGAGACACCAGAAGATCCATCAACCTCTCGTCAACCCGGAAATGAATCTTAAGCCGGCAACTGAGTTGATAGGCACAGTTTGTGGTCTGTGTAAAAACAATCACTTATTTTGGGCCTTAAAGCGCCTTGTAATAGGCTAGTTGAAATACTGTGATCTGCTGCCATCGTGCACTGGGATATAACTGTTTGATTCGCCGTGATAATTTCAGTGCTGGCTTATATACCTTCATAATACTATGCAATCCATGTGTGTGCATAAAAAAATCTGCCCGGGCGGTTTACCGCCAGACGGGTCATAATGCCCCATGAAAAGCCAGGTTAATGACCAAAGCTGAATCAAAAATATGAAATAAATCATACCTGTGATATTAAATTATGTTGTTGGTTTACCAACTTTGATTGTAGTAAGGGTGAACACCCAACTGCCACCATGCAGTGCTGGTATGTATGAAGTAGAACCGGGTTGTAATGAACACCGGATGATTGTACTGGTAATATGTAAGCAAAGCCAGTCCGGGTTGTGAAACACCGGTATGATAAAAAATAGGGTCTGACAACTTATAGTTGACAACCAAGCCGGGTTAACAAACACCGGATTAACATGAATATGATCTAACAACTTGTAGTTGAAAGCCAAGCCGGGTTAACAAACACCCGGCTAACATGATATTACCAAAGAACAAAAACTTGGCAAAAAGCAAACAAAAACCGTGTAGTCGAGGCTTTTCAAGGGCTGCCAGGCCCAAATTCGAGGCTTTTCATGGGCTGCCAGGCCGCTGAGTTAAACTGTTTTGACAAAGCCTTTTAAGATGGGCCTCCAACTAACCAATCGTTGTTTTAACTTTGACAAGTTCAAGTTCTCAATGAGAGTAACTGTCAAATGTTCGATGGGTCATGCCAGGATTACCTGGATAGGAGTGGCTTACTTGATGAAGGCAAGTTAACCCGGGGTTTTAGGTGAATACACCAGGCTTCCAAGCCGTGGGTCGATACCCGGTTACAAAGGGTCCTTTCAAACTCTTTGGTACTTTACACAAAGAGCCCCCAAGTAACTTTGTGAGTTGTGCTCAATGGGTGCCTATGTTTGAGTCGTGCTTTTAGCAATAGAACTCTCTTTGGCCCCTTGGGTGTGAAGCTCCCAAACTGTGTTGTGGCATGATAGCCGGTTTAATAGGTAGTACTTCGCTTTGTCAGCTGAAGCCCCCATGTAAACAAAGAGATTTGAGGAAAAACGGCAGAGACACTGCTTATAGCAAGGATGCCGGTTTATTATATTGATCATAATATATACATTGTTGAAATATGTACATAAGAAAAGCCTATGGCTTCAAGTGTAGTAAGGCCGAAGGAGAGCGATGTTCCATGACCGCCGGGTCTCCCCCTCAGAACTGTGTGAGTCTTCTCGAACGTCAATGAGGTAGTATGACCCGTTATGTAGATTTTTGCTGACCACAAAGGGTCCTTCCCAAGGTGGGGATAACTTGTGCATATCGGTCTGATCCTGGATGAGCCGGAGCACTAAGTCGCCTTCTTGAAAGGTTCTTGTCCTAACCCGGCGGCTGTGATAACGCTGCAAGTCTTGTTGATAAACCGCCGATCGAGCCAAAGCCAGGTCCCGTTTCTCATCTAACAGGTCCAGCGCCTCTTGGCGTGCTTGCTCATTGTCCGCTTCAACGTAATTGGAAAACCAGGGCGAGTCATGATGAATATCACTTGGGATGACGGCCTCAGCCCCGTAAACCATGAAGAAAGGTGTATAACCCGTAGATCGGTTCGGGGTGGTGTTTATACTCCATAGCACAGATGGTAATTCTTCCACCCAACAACCCGGCGTCTGCTTCAAAGGAACCATAAGCCGGGGCTTGATACCCTTCAGGATCTCTTGATTCGCCCTCTCAGCTTGACCATTGGATAGGGGATGAGCCACGGACGCTGCATCAAGCCGGATGTGCTCTCGTTGACAAAACTCCTCCATCTCACCTTTAGAAAGGTTCGTGCCATTATCTGTGATGATGTTGTGTGGAAAGCCAAAACGGAAAACGATCTTTTTGAGAAATTGAACTGCCGTGGCTGCATCACACTTGCTGACGGGCTCTGCTTCAACCCATTTAGTGAACTTGTCAACCGCAACCAATAGGTGGGTCTTCTTGTCCTTGGAGCGCTTAAAAGGTCCCACCATATCAAGCCCCCAAGTGGCAAACGGCCAAGTGATAGCAATCATCCGTGGCTCTTGAGCCGGAACATGAGCTCGACGTGAAAACTTCTGACAAGCGTCACACCGCTTTACCAGATCCTCCGCATCAGCATGAGCTGTCAACCAATAGAACCCATGACGAAAAGCTCTAGCCACCAGGGATTTTGAACCGGCATGGTGACCACAATCCCCTTCATGGATTTCACGTAGAACCTCTTGTCCTTCGTCAGGAGAAACATAGCATTGGAATACGCCTGAAATACTGCAACGGTGTAACTCGCCATTGTGAATAACCATGGACTTGGACCGCCGAATTATCTGCCTGGCGAGGATCTCATCATCTGGTAACTCGCCAAGGTTCATATATGCCAAATATGGAACCATCCAATCCGGAGTGATGTGTAAAGCGGCTACCAATTGGGCCTCCGGATCAGGAACAGCTAAATCCTCCTCTGTGGGCAACTTAACAGACGGGTTATGCAAGATATCTAAAAAGGTATTGGGTGGTACCGGTTTACGTTGAGATCCCAGCCGGCTTAAAGCATCGGCTGCTTTGTTTTTGCGTCGGTCAATGTGCTCAACCTGATAACCCTTAAAGTGACCTGCCACAATATCCACCTCGCGTCTATAAGCCGCCATGAGTGGATCCTTAGAATCCCAAGTACCAGAAACTTGCTGAGCCACCAGATCAGAATCTACAAGACAGTGAAACCGGCTTAAGTTCATTTCCTTAGCCACACGGAGACCATGGAGTAAGGCCTCGTACTCTGCTGCATTGTTAGTACAAGGAAACATTAAGCGGAGAACATAACAAATTTTATCACCTCGAGGGGAAGTAAGGACAACTCCAGCCCCCGAGCCTTCCAATTGCCTGGACCCATCAAAGTGAATAGTCCAGTATGTATTGTCCGGTTTGTCCTCTGGTACCTGTAACTCGGTCCAATCATTGATGAAGTCAACAAGCGCCTCAGTTTTGATGGCCGTTCAAGGCATATACTTCAATCCATGTGGACCAAGCTCAATTGCCCAATTCGCAACCCGACCAGTTGCTTCTCTGTTATGAATTATATCGCCCAAAGGAGCAGAACTAACCACTGTGATGGGATGGCCTTGAAAGTATTGCTTGAGCTTCCGACTTGCCATAAAAACTGCATACACCAGCTTCTGCCAATGCGGATACCGTTGTTTTGACTCGATCAGCACTTCGCTGATATAGTAAACTGGCCATTGAACCGGATATTCTTTCCCAGCCTCCTTACGCTCAACCACAATTTCCACACTGACCTCATGGGCATTGGCAGCCACGTACAATAACAGGAGCTCATTATCAACCGGAGCAGCAAGGACCGGCGGTTCAGCCAGCTGCCGCTTTAAATCCTCAAATGCCGCATTGGCTGCGTCACTCCAAACAAAATCATCTGTCTTCTTCAACATCTGATATAAAGGAATCACCTTCTCTCCCAAACGGCTGATAAACCGGCTGAGGGCTGCAATTCGACCCGCGAGACACTGAACATCATTGATGCATTTCGGTTTAGCCAAGGATGTGATCGCTTTGATCTTTTCTGGATTGGCCTCAATACCTCTGCTGGACACAAGAAAACCCAAGAGCTTGCCTGCCGGAACACCAAAAACACATTTGTCCGGATTGAGCATCATTTTGTAAACCCGAAGATTATCAAACATCTCCTTGAGGTCATCTATCAAGGTTTCCTTCTTCCTGGATTTTACCACAATGTCATCCACATAGGCATGAACATTACGCCCAATCTGCGTGTGAAGACAATTTTGCACACAACGCTGATAGGTTGCCTGGGCACTTTTGAGCCCAAAGGGCATAGAGACATAGCAGAAGGCTCCAAAGGGAGTGATGAAGGATGTCTTCTCCTGGTCCTTAACTGCCATTTTAATCTGATGATAACCTGAATAAGCATCCAAGAAACTCAGGCGCTCACAACCCGCCGTCGCATCAATAATCTGATCAATCCGCGAGAGAGCAAAAGGATCTGCCGGACAAGCTTTGTTCAAGTCTGTGTAGTCAACACACATACGCCAAGTGTCGTTTTTCTTAAGAACGAGCACCGGATTGGCCAACCACTCGGGATGAAATACTTTGACGATAAACCCAGCAGCCAACAGCCGGGCTACCTCCTCACCAATGGCCTTGCGTCTTTCCTCGTTAAAGCGGCGAAGAAATTGCTTGACCGGTTTAAACTTGGGATCAATATTGAGAGTGTGCTCAGCGAGTTCCCTCGGTACACCTGGCATGTCAGAAGGCTTCCATGCAAAAATGTCCCGGTTCTCACGGATGAACTCGATGAGCGCGCTTTCCTATTTTGGATCCAGATTGGTGTTGATGCTAAACTGTTTGGATGAATCGCCAGGAACAAAGTCAACAAGTTTAGTCTCATCAGACGGTTTGAACGTCAGGGTTGGGTCATGCTCAGTGGTGGGCTTCTTCAAAGGGGTCATGTCTGCCGGATCAACATTGTCTTTATAAAACTTCAGCTCCTCTGTAGCACAAACCGACTCAGCATAGGCCGCTTCACCTTCCTCACAATCCAAAGCGATCTTTCGACTTCCGTGTACTGTGATAGTTCCCTTGTGACCCGGCATTTTGAGCTGTAAATAGATATAACACGGCCTCGCCATGAACTTTGCGTAAGCCGGCCGTCCAAACAGTGCGTGATATGGGCTCTGGATTTTCACCACTTCAAAGGTCAGCATTTCAGGCCTGGAATCATGCTCATCTCCAAACACAACCTCCAAAGCGATCTTGCCAATAGGATATGCCGATTTACCTGGTACTACACCATGGAAAATAGTGTTTGACGGTTTAAGATTCTTGTCTGTCAACCCCATGCGACGAAAAGTCTCATAGTACGTGATGTTGATATCGCTCCCTCCATCCATCGTAACTTTGGTAAACTTATAACCTCCCACCGAGGTGCTACCACCAAAGCTAGTTGACCTGGATTGTCAACCGGGCGGATGATCCTCTCGCTCCACACAATGGGATGCTCGGACCATCAGAAATAACGTGGCACCGCCGGTTCAATAGAATTAACGCCCTCTTGTGAAGCTTCGATCGCTTTGCATAGGCTAGTGGTGAACACATGATACGCCCACCATTCAACTGCTTGGGGTGACTTTGATAACTTGATCGCTGCTGATTCCTTGATTATTCTGTTGGCTATTACCACCTTGGTTGTTCTGGTGGCCCTGATTATTCTGAAATCCAGAGCTTGAACCGCCACCACCATGAAAACCTGGACCTGAACCGCCCGACGGACCCTGATCATACCGGTAGAGATCAGAGTTTTTGAACTCCTTCATAATGTAACAATCTTTCCAAAGATGTGTGGAAGGGGCCTCCTTGGTCCCATGCTTTGGGTAGGGCTGGTTTAACAGCCGCTCCAGATTCATCCCTCCACCGCGTTGGGGCGGTTTACCTTTACGATGCTGCATATTGGTGTTAGCCACAAAATCTGAATTATTTGCTTTGCGCTTACCATTATGCCCATGGCCTCCTTGGTTGTGATGCTGTCCTTTTGCACCGCTGTTCTTCTTTCCCTTCTCCGGTTTCTCGTCGTCAGACTCGGGATCCTTGGTATTATCAGAATCGGCATGTTTGACCAAGGCTGCCATAAGTGTTCCCATGTCATTGCAGTGGCGCTTGAGCCGTCCCAACTTCATCTTTAGTGACTTAAACCGGTAATTACGCTCCAGCGTTATGATCACTTGACCAGCATTAATCCGGTCTGACGAATGCAAAACTTCTGAAACCTGACGCACCCAATGAGTTGTTGACTCGTTCTCCCCTTGAACACAGGCATCCAGATCCACAATGGACATAGGTTGTTTGCAGGTGTCTTTGAAATTGGCTATAAACTGGGCCTTCAACTGATCCCATGACTCGATGGAGTTGGCTGGTAGGTTTTTCAACCAAGTACGGGTTGTCCCTTCCAACATCATTGTGAAATACTTTGCACAGGCTGCTTCATCCACATCCAGCATCTCCATTGCCATCTCATAACTCTCGACCCACGCCTCAGGTGGCTGATCAGCGGTGTAATTTGGTACCTTACATGGACCCTTGAAATCCTTAGGCAATCGCACATTACGAAGAGCCGGAATGAGACACGGCACTCCCCAGGAACTGAAAGCAAGCCCGGTGCCTCGGTCTACTGACGTCGCTGGCTAAATCGAGGCGGGTTGATCATGACCCACATGTTGTGCTGCCAAAGCGGCCTCCCCTCGTGCTCTGCCATTATCCACCACGTCCTGAGCATTTACCTCACCGCGCGCCGGATTGGGTTCCTGAAGGACATTACGGCACCGAGCACTGCTAGATACTTCCGGTTCATCCATGTGCCTGCTATAGCTTTTGCTCGGATGATGGGTCGAATGAATTCTATCTCGGCAATAGGAATAAGCCTGCTGCTGCAGCACGGCAGTTTGAAGAAGATCCCTGGCCCGCCGTGTCTCAATCGCCGCTAGTGAATCGCCCTCCATTGGAATAGCTGCCAGGCGAGATGCTGCAGCAATCATGTTATCCAAAGGGCTCGAGAAGTGACCCGGTGGTGTTGACACGTATTGCGGCGGGTTGTCCGTTCGTCGAGGTGGTTCCATTATTCGTGGTTGATCCGGCGCTGCTCCAGGCGCATCGGTTCGGTTTGCAGTTGCCGGATTACTTGTCCCAGCCCTCGGCGTATTAAATAGATTCAATCCTTCAAAGATCGGCTGCATACGCGATCGGTACTTCCTTCGCATTACGTCGTTTGATGCATTCTGATCCAACATGAGCCGGTAATTTTGTGCCTGTATCTGCTGTGATTGGGCATTCAAAGCGGCCCGTTCTTCAGCCATCCTAGTATCCTCAGCTGCCAGGTCCTCCTTAGCCTGCGTTATCTGGTCCTTCAGCATCGCAACATCTGCATTGTGCTGATCCTGCGTCTCCGGGGTAACCGCCGTGGTTAACAAGGCCGCCCAGGCATCCATCAAACCGGAAAAAACTTGAGCCGGTCGGCGCACTGAGCCTCCTGCCGCGGCGGCTGATCCGGAATTCATTGCCGCTGTAGATGAAGACTGCAAAGTGGGCTGTGTTCCGGCCATGTAAACAGCAACCCGACTTGGCGGTTCAAGGAGGTCCGGAATACTGTTGCCATCGGAATACCCTCCGAATACACAATCATGAACTTGGTATAAGGACTCAGTTTCACCGGTGGATGACTCGCCGTCGGAATAAACAGCCGTCTCGCCTTCAGACACCGATTCAGATCCAATCCCATGGACACATCCTACGAACGCATGCTTCATGGCGGGCTTAACCCGGGCAGGACTTGCACGCTGAGCCGTCTCGACGAGGTCGGTGCAGATGTCCGACTCAGGGCCCGGTTCGCCGATCTTGCCGATGAAGACATGAACTCCGCCAAAGGGGACCCGGTACCCGTACTCGATTGAGCCGGCCTCGGGGCCCCAACCTTCATCGTCGACGTAGAGCTTGCCGCGACGACTCTTGGTCATCCGGCCAACCGCGTACCCCTTGAGTCCTTCAAAGCTGCCCTTCAAGCACTCGAAACCATCGTGCGATAGCCCCATGGTGGGCACCAACTGTCGTGGAATTGTCACGTCAGATGTCCTCTTGAAAGGACTTAGTCGTGGAGCCATCGCGACGGGTTAGCTTGGAGGGGTTAAACCGGACAAGGGACACGGGAGTTTTTATACTAGTTCGGCCCCTTCGATGAAGGTAAAAGCCTAAGTCTAGTTGTGATGGAATTGATTGGGTTTCGATGACCAGGGAGCGAATACGCTTTGCCTGAGTCTCGAGTTGTTGTTGTCTGCCCTCAAACCGTCACCGGGTCATCCCTTTATATACATAGGTTGACGCCCGGCCGGTCTACAGAGTCCCGAGGTCGGCTCATACAAGTGCCCGCCTCGGTCTCCCCTTTCCTATCTTACAACACAAGTTATACAATCGTGGTGGTTTACTACCATGGGCCCTAATCCGCCTCTGGGCTCTGGGCCTCCAAGCCTTATCAGTAAAGCGCCATCTTGTTTGTCTTCCTGGGCTTCAATATGATTGAGCGTGAACCAGCCCCTCCTGGGCAGTTTACACTTAGTAGTTATATCCTCCACAACCACCTTTTCCTGTTAGAATAAAGGATCATGGTAAAGCTTCAACGGTGGTTCGTAAGAGTTATACTAGAACACCTACACCCTCGGAACAAATTAAAGTTGAGCCTAGTATTGCTATGGTTAAAGATCTCTTGGTCGATAATATTGATGGGCATGTTATTTATTTCTGTGATGAAGCTGCTAGAAGTGCTAAACTCGATATGAAAGATAAACATAGACATGTTTTTGGCATGCATGTTGTTTCTGTTAAAATAGGAGATCATTGTTATCATGGCTTATGTGATGTGGGTGCTAGTGTGAGTGCAATTCCTTATTCCCTATATAAAGAAATTATGAATGATATTGCACTACTGAGATAGAAGATATTGATGTTACTATTAAGCTTGCCAATAGAGATACGATATCACCAATTGGGATTGTTAGAGATGTTGAAGTCTTGTGTTGAAAAAATAAATATCCTGGTGATTTTCTTGTTCTTGCTTCCCCACAAGATAATTTTTGTCCCATTATATTTGGTAGACCTTTCTTGAAAACTTTTAATGCTAAGATAGACTGCGAGAAACATATTGTTACTGTTGGTTTAGGGGATATGTCTCATGATTTTAATTTCTCTAAATTTTGTAGATAACCCCATGCTATTGGTCTAGCTTCTATTGTCGTACCTCCTACAGATCCCTTAGAACAATATTTGCTAGACCGTGAAAATGATATGTTTATGAATGAAAGAAGGGAAATAGATGAAATATTCTTTAATCAAGGGCCTATTTTGAAACACAATTTGCCTGTTGAAATCCTCGGAGATCCTCCTGCACCCAAGGGTGATCCCGTGTATGAGCATAAACAATTACCTGATACTCTGAAATATGCTTATCTTGATGAAAAGAAGATATATCATGTTATTATTAGTGCTAACCTTTCAGAGCATGAAGAAAAGAAATTATTGAAAACTCTGAAGAAGCATCGTGCCGCTATTGGATATACTCTTGATGATCTTAAGGGCATTAGTCCCACTCTATGTCAGCACAAAATAAAATTGGAGAAAGATGCTAAACCGGTTTTGATCATCAATGACGGTTAAATCCCAAGATGAAACAAGTGGTAAGAAATGAAATACTAAAGCTTCTGGAGGCAGGTATAATTTATCCTATTGCCGATAGTCAATGGGTAAGACCTGTTCATTATGTCCCTAAGAAGGGAGGTATTACTGTTGTTCCTAATGATAAGAATGAATTGATTCCACAAAGAATTGTTACAGGTTATAGAATGGTAATTTATTTTCGCAAATTGAATAAAGCTACTAGAAAAGATCATTACCCTCTACCTTTTATTGATCAAATGCTAGAAAGACTATCCAAACATACCCATTTTTGCTTTCTAGATGGTTATTCTAGTTTCCCTCAAATACCTGTGTCAAAAGATGATCAAAAGAAAACCACTTTTACTTGCCCTTTCGGTACTTTTGCTTATAGACGTATGCTTTTGGTTTATGCAATGCACCTGCTACCTTTCAAAGATGTATGACTGCTATATTCTCTGACTTTTGTGAAAAGACTGTTGAGGTTTTCATGGATGATTTCTCTGTTTACGGAACTTCTTTTCATGATTGCTTAAGCAACCTTGATCGAGTTTTGCAGAGATGTGAAGAAACTAATCTTGTCTTGAATTGGGAGAAGTGTCACTTTACGGTTAATGAAGGTATTGTCTTGGGGCATACAATTTTTGAAAGAGGTATTGAAGTTGATAAAGCTAAAGTAGATGCTATTGAAAAGATGTCGTGTCCTAAAGATATCAAAGGTATAAGAAGTTTCCTTGGTCATGCTGGTTTCTATAAGAGGTTTATTAAAGACTTCTCTAAAATTTCTAGGCCTCTCACTAATCTCTTGCAAAAAGATGTTCCTTTTGTTTTTGATGATGATTGTGTAGAAGCATTTGAAATACTTAATAAAGCCTTGATTTCTGCACCTATTGTTCAGCCACCTGATTGGAATTTACCCTTTGAAATTATGTGTGATGCTAGTGATTATGCTGTTGGTGCTATTCTAGGACAAAGAGTTGATAAGAAATTAAATGTTATTCATTATGCTAGTAAAACTCTAGACAGTGCCCAGAGAAATTATGCTACTACTGAAAAAGAATTTTAGCAGTTGTTTTTGCCTATGATAAGTTCAGATCTTATATTGTTGATTCCAAAGTAATTGTTCACACTGAGCATGCTGCTATTAAATATCTTATGGAAAAGAAAGATGCTAAACCTAGACCTATTAGTGGGTTCTCTTGCTACAAGAATTTGATTTGCATATTATTGATAGAAAGGGAGCTGAGAACCTCGTTGCACACAACTTGTCTAGGTTAGAAAATGTTCTTGATGACCCACTTCCTATTGATGATTTCCTGATGAACAATTAGCTATCACAAATGCTTCTCGTAATACTCCATGGTATGCTGATTATGCTAATTATATCGTTGCTAAATTTATACCATCTAGTTTCACATACCAGCAAAAGAAAAAGTTTTTGTATGATTTAAGACATTACTTCTGGGATGACCCATACCTTTATAAAGGAGTAAATGGTGTTATTAGACGTTGTGTACCTGAGCATGACCAGGAATAGATCCTACGCAAGTGTCACTCCGAGGCTTACGGAGGACACCATGCTGGAGATAGAACTGCACACAAGGTATTGCATCCGGTTTTTATTGGCCAACTCTCTTCAAGGATGCACGTAAGTTTGTCTTGTCTTGTGATGAATGTCAAAAAATTGGTAATTAGTAGACGTCAGGAAATGCCTTTGAATTATTCACTTGTTATTGAACCATTTGATGTCTGGGGTTTTGATTATATGGGACCTTTTCCTTCCTCTAATGGGTATACACATATTTTAGTTGTTGTTGATTACGTTACTAAGTGGGTAGAAGCTATTCCAACTAGTAGTGTTGATCATAACACTTCTATTAAGATGCTTAAAGAAGTTATTTTTCAAGGTTTCGAGTCCCTAGATATTTAATGACTGATGGTGGTTCACATTTTATTCATGGTTCTTTTCATAAAATGCTTGCTAAGTATGATGTTAATCTTAGAATTGCATCTCCATATCATCCTCAGTCTAGTGGTCAAATAGAATTGAGCAATAGAGAGATTAAATTGATTTCGTAAAAGACTGTTAGTAGATATAGAAATAATTGGTCTAAGAAACTTGATGATGCATTATGGGCTTATAGAACTGCTTATAAAAACCCTATGGGTATGTCTCCGTATAAAATGGTTTATG
This sequence comes from Aegilops longissima, assembly GCA_021605205.1. NCBI lineage: Eukaryota > Viridiplantae > Streptophyta > Magnoliopsida > Poales > Poaceae > Aegilops > Aegilops longissima. The sequence goes on from CM038680.1 coordinate 567,486,454, forward strand.
GAAAAGCATGCCACTTACCTCTCGAACTAGAACATAAGTGTTAGGGCATAATTTTCCCTGGTTTGTTTTGGTGATTGATGACAATATACTTGCGGACTAATCGTGTGCATTAAGCTTTTCAGATGATCTAATATAAGGGCACTATGTGATTGTTACCCCTCAAGGACTTCACTTTAGACGGATTATTTTCCCTCATTTCTTTTCGGTGGAATTGAGTCGTAGGGATAACCGTACTATCAAGAGGGGATCCATTTTGGAAGAGTATGGGTGGAATCATCACGTACACACTTTCCTTGCACCCTCGCCTTCTTCCTGCTTCTTTGGAGTATCCGTGTTGTGCAAAACAAGGGGTGTTGTGTGCTAAGCGGTAGTACCGCGGTCAGGGCGGTAGTAACGCTTGTTAGTGCCGCTGGTACTACCGCCCCTGCTGTGGTCTCGATTTTTTGTGTCGGGTTTCCGCAAAGGACCACGCAGGGGAGCGGTATTAGGGATGGCAGTAGGGCGCGGTAGTACCGCTTATTAGCAGTAGTACCGCTCCTACGTCTGCTCCAACTGCCGCTCAGCTCGCTGCCCTCCTGTGTTTTCCAGCGGCAGTACCGCTTATCGGCGGTAGTACCGCCCTAGTGTGTGTACTTCTTCTCCCTCAGCCCTGGTTGCCCTATGCCTGCTTGCCACAGTGGTAGTACCGTTGTGGTAGTGATAGTACCGCTCCGGCAGCGGTAGTACCGCCCAGATGCGGGTTGCGGGCTGCATAACGGTTGGATGTGTCCCCCCACTATATACATGGGTCTTCTTCTCCAAGAAGACTCACCTCTTCTCCCCCAAAACTCCATTGTTTCTCCACAAGCTTAGTTTCGCCCGATCTCTCTCCCTAGCCAATCAAACTTGTTGATTTTCTAGGGATTGGTTGAGAAGGCCCAGATGTACACTTCCACCGAGAGAAATTTGATTTCCCCCACTAAACCCTTGTGGATCTTGTTACTCTTGGGTGTTTGAGCACCCTAGATGGTTGAGGTCGCCTCGGAGCCATATTCCATTGTGGTGAAGCTCTGTGGTTTCGTTGGGAGCCTCCAATTAAGTTGTGGAGAGAGCCCCGACCTTGTTTATAAAGTCCAGTTGCCACCTTCAAGGGCACCAATAGTGGAATCACGGCATCTCGCATTGTGTGAGGGCGTGAGGAGAATACAGTGTCCCTAGTGGCTTCTTGGGGAGCATTGTGCCTCCACACCGCTCCAACGGAGACGTACTTCCCCTCAAAAGGAAGGAACTTCGGTAACACATCCTCGTCTTCACCGGCTCCACTCTTGGTTATCTCGTGCCTTTACTTGTGCAAGCTTATTTGTGTTATATCACTTGCTTGCTTGTGTGCTTGTTGTTGTTGCATCATATAGGTTGCTCACCTAGTTGCATATCTAGACAACCTACTTTGATGCAAAGTTTAAATTGGTAAAGAAATCCTAAAAAAAATTAGTTGCCTATTCACCCCCCCCCCCTCTAGTCAACTATATCGATCCTTTGAATTGGTATCAGAGCCTCATCTCTCCATGAAGGACTTTGCCGTCCGAAGAGTATGTTGGACACCATAGACGGTGGGGAGGAGCACTCCGGTGTGAATCCATTCTCGTCTACGGCCGATGGGGGAACCGCTGTCTCTCGTGAGGAATTCAATGTGGCTTTGGACACATTGAAAACCTCCATGACAACTGAGGTTGAAAGCATGTTTAACAAATTCCTAGAAGGGCTTAAACTATCCACTGCACCGATGAAGGGCTTAAACTATCCCACTAACAAGGTGACGGATGCTAACTCCGACAAGGGGGAAGCTACTAGTGAAAAGGCTCCTTCTTATAGTGGTAAAAATGGCACCGGCATCTCTGCCCATGTGGAACCTCCGCTCACTTATGGTGGACTGATTCCTTCAACTCATTTGAATCATGCCGGTCCTCCCCCCAAGATTGTGAAAAATGAGGACTTTGATTCTTGGGTTTATCGCTTCAAGCATCATTTAAACCATATTAATACTAACCTTTGGAGAGTCATTGAAGAACGTTTCCATCTGCATGATCGAAGCAACTTCACCCCTAGAGAAGCCGCGGATAATCAATTCAATGAGAATGCTCTCTTCATCATCCAAGATGCAATTCCACCCAAAGATCTTGCTCATCTCCGGCCCTTCACCATGGCCAAGGATGCATGGCGCCATGTTGTTTCCCTCTACAGGGGAAGCGCAAGCATTCAACGCTCCAACTATGAAGTGGTGCAAGATGAAGCCGATGAGTTCGCAATGAAAGAAGATGAAGAACCTCGTGAGCTTTATCGGAGATTAACTACTCTCGCGGTCTCACTCCGAGATCATGGGAGCAAAGATACGGATGACAATTGGATCAAGCGCAAATTCCTCAAGTCCATGATGCCTTACCACAAGGCCATGTCCTCCGACATTCATCAAAGGCCGGATTTCCACACCTTGTCCTCAAGTGAAGTGTTGGATGAGTTTGTGGCTATGAGTATCTTGGAAAAGACCGCCGACAATGCGGTGTTACGTTCTCAAAGAGCAAAGAATCCCAACCTTGCCTTGAAGGCCAAGGTTAGTGTGGAAGAAGAGGATGAATAGGAATAAGAGGAGAGAAACCCCAAAGATACAAAGTATGCTTATCATGAGCACATGGCTCTCGCTTCAAGGCAATTTTGGAGCAAGAAGAACACAAGGCCCAACTTCAACAAGAGCAACTCAAGTAGCATGAAGGGCAAGCAACGTGTGAGGACTTGCTATAATTGGCAATGTGAGCCACTTTGTTGTGGAATGCCCATATGAGAAGAGGGAAGACAATGGTGGCAAGCTCATCCGAAAAGACAAGGCCAAGCCTTTCCCCAACAAGAGCAACTTCACCAAGAAGACTCCTCCCAAGGGATTGGTGGCACAAGAAGATTACAATGAGGATGATGATGATGATGATGACGGTGAGTCGGTTGCCATGGACTCCATTGCCATTGCGACAACTCCAAGGGTGTCTCTCTTCGACTCACCCAATGAGAACATCACCACCAAGTGCCTCATGGCCAAAGCCACCAACAAGGTAACCCCCAACATCAAAATTACCATCATTACTAATCCTTCTTTGACAGATTGCATTGATGAAAATGAGGGTTCTAATGGGGAGGAAAATGAATTTGAGTCTTTTATGATTAAACTTAAGGGTAAATCCAAGAAGCACTTTGTTGCTCTCTTGGAACAACTTGGTGAAGCCAATGACATGATTGAGGCTCACGAAGAAACCATCTCTAAGATGGAGGGGCATAGTCGTGACTATGCCGATGAGATATCGGATCTCTAACGCTCTTGAAGAAGAGCGTGGTCATCGTTTGGCTCTTGAGGAGTCATACAACGATGATCATGCTAAACTAAAGAAAGATCTTGATCATGCTCTTGTTGTATCTCATGTGCTAAATTCCGAGAAGGCCAAACTTGGGGTTGATCTTGCTAGACTCAAGGAGGAGTTTGATATACTTGACAAGGCTCACAAAGCCTTGAAGGGTATTCATGCTAGTCTTAAGGAGTCTCATGATCAACTTCAAGTGAAGCTAACCAAGAAGAAAGCCACCTTTCCTCATATGGTTTTAATTGATAATGCAAATGCTACTAACCCTTGTTGTGAGCATGGGCATCTTGTTGAGGAGAATGCAAAGTTGAAGGAGCAACTTGAGAAAGGCCTTGTGTCGTGCATACAAGGTGAGAAGAACCTCAACAACCTTTTGAGCAATCAAAAGGAAGTTGTGGCCAAGGAAGGGATTGGGTTCGCACCCATGCCCAAGAACAAGAAGAAGAATGACAAGACCAAACGACCTCCTCCTCTCAAGCAAACTTTTGTGAAAGAGGGAGAGGGTGCTTCCAAGGAGAAGAAGAACAATGTGAAGGGTGGTGGTGTCAAGAAGGGCAATGCCACCCCTTCCAATAAGGCCGGAGACTTTAACCCTTCTTATGTGTTGTGTCGTGCTAGTGATGGGCATGTTTATGCCAAATTTGTTGGTTCTCCTTATGAGTACATTGAATGGTCTATTTGGGTTCCTAAGACCCTTGTTACTAACATAAAAGGACCCATCACAAAATGGGTACCTAAAACCAATCATTGATCTCTTGTAGGTGTTTGCTTCCGGTGGGGGATCATGGGCTCGATAGTGGAGCCACTAATCATATGACCGGAAGCAAGGACTTGGTGGTCGACGTACAAAAGATTCAATCTATGCCAACCAATGTCGAGTGGGGTGATGCCTCGTCCTCTAAGGTATTGGGACTTGGCAAGTTTGTCATTTCTCATGATCTCACGATCGAGAAGGTCATGCTTGTTGAGTCCCTTGCATACAATTTACTTTCCATTCGTCAACTTGTACTCATGGGCTTTGCCACTTTCTTTGATATTGATATCGTGGCCCTCTTGTGGAGCAAGACTCTTAAAGTAGCCTTTGTTGGCCATGTTGAGAATGATCTCTATATGATTAACTTTTAGGAGCGACCCACTAAGACCAAGACATGCCTAATGGCTAAAGCTGACGTGGGATGGCTTTGGCATCGCCGTTTAGCCCATGTCAATATGAGATCTTTGAAAATTCTTCTCAAGGGGGACCATGTCCGTGGACTAACAAATGCTAGTTTTGCTAAAGATCGTGCTTGCAGTGCTTGTATCGAAGGAAATCTACATGAAAAGGCTCACCCTCCCACGACTATCATTTACTCGAAGAGGCCCTTGGAGCTCCTTCATTTGGATCTCTTTGGGCCTCCATCCTTTGACAGTCTTGGGGGTAGAAAGTATTGCTTGGTGATTGTGGATGATTGTTCAAGATACACTTGGCTATATTTCTTCAAGAGGAAGAGCGAGACCCAACAAACCGTCATTGACTTTGCAAATGAAGCCCAACGTCCACACAATGCAAAGATCTTGCCAATAAGAGGTGACAACGACACCGAGTTCAAGAACTACACCTTGGATGAGTTTCTTAGTGATGAGGGGATCAAGCATCAATATTCCGCACAATACTCCCCTCAACAAAATGGTGTGGTGGAGAGGAAGAACCGGACGTTGATGGATGCGGCAAGGACCATGATGGCGGAGTTCAAGTCTCCATATAACTTTTGGGACGAAGCCATCAACACCGCGTGTCATGCATCCAATCGGCTCTATCTCCGCAAAGGCTTGAACAAGACTCCATATGAGATTCTCACCGGTAACAAGCCCAGCCTCAAGTACTTCCGAGTGTTAGGGTGTAAGTGTTTCATTCTCAAGAAAGGTGTTCGGTTGTCTAAATTTGAGGCTAGAGCTCAAGAGGGCATATTTGTTGGTTATGCTACAAACTCTCATGCTTACCGTGTCCTCAATAAGTCCACGGGACTTATTGAGGAGACGTGTAACATGGAGTTTGATGAGAATAACGGCTCCCCAAGTGGAGCAAAGTGGCACTTGTGATGTAGGTGATGAAATTCCTCCCCAAGCCATAAGAAGAATGGGAGTTGGTTTTATCCTACCCATTGAGGAACCCCATGTGGCCGAAGGAGAAGGACAATGCTCCACCCAAGTGGAGCCATCACCAACCCAAGGCCCACATGCTTCCAAAGAACAAAGTGTAGGCCCTCAACCTCTTGAACGAGACCAAGGGCAAGATCTACCTCAATATGGTGTTGAATCACCAAGTGATGCCCAAGGTCAAGTTCTTCCATCCAAGCAAGTTCAAGATCAAGAGCAAGCTCAAGATCAAGAACAAGCTCAAGACGACGCTCAAGATGATCAAGTGACCGCTCCTCAACTCACTCTGGAGGAGGAATTAGAGCGTCGTGCCGCCAAGATCGCGTCCAAGCTCACAACCAAGGGTCATCTCATGACAAATGTGCTTGGGAGCATTCGAAAGGGGGTAAGCACTCGTAGACAATTGGCAAACTATTGTGAACATCACGAGTTTGTCTCTTGTGTTGAACCCCAAAAGGTCTATGAGGCGCTCGAGGATCCGGATTGGCTTAATGCCATGCATGAAGGACTCAACAACTTCGAGCACAACAAGGTGTGGAGATTGGTGCCAAGACCAACGGGGAACCATAATGTCATTGGAACCAAGTGGATATTCAAGAACAAGCAACATGCTCATGGAATTATCATTCGCAACAAGGCTCGTTTGGTAGCACAAGGCTACTCCCAAGTCGAGGATATCGACTATGGTGAAACCTTTGCTCCCGTTGCTCACCTTGAATCCATTCGCATGTTGATTGCTTATGCTTCTCATCATAACTTTAAGTTGCAACAAATGGATGTGAAGAGTGCTTTTCTTAATGGTCCTATTAATGAGTTGGTATATGTCAAGCAACCCCCCGGGTTCGAGGATCCCTATTTTCCTGATCATGTGTACCAACTCGATAAGGCACTCTATGGCCTTAAGCAAGCCCCACGTACGTGGTATGACCACCTTACCGAGTTGTTGCAAGATCACGGTTTTGAAATTGGGAAAATCAACCCCACTCTTTTTACTAAGAAGGTCAAAGGGGGGTTGTTTGTGTGCCAACTATATGTTGATGATATTATCTTTGGTTCCCCTAACAAAGCTTTCAATGAGGAATTTGCCGCACTCATGACCTCCAAGTTCAAGATGTCCATGATGGGAGAGTTGAAGTTCTTTCTCGGGTTCGAAGTCAAGCAACAAAGAGAAGGAACCTTCATCAACCAAGCCAAATACACTCAAGACATGCTCAAAAGATTCAAGCTAAGTGATGTCAAGCCGGCTTCCACTCCAATGCCCGTCAAATGCCAACTTGACATAGATCCCAATGGTAAAGCGGTGGATCAAAAGGTATATCGCTCCATGATTGGCTCCTTGCTTTACCTTTGTGCATCTAGACCGGATATCATGTTGAGTGTGGGAATTTGTGCACGGTTTCAAGCCGCACCTAAGGAAAGCCACTTTGTGGCGGTCAAGCGAATCTTTCGATATTTGGCTCATACCCCAAACTTTGGCCTATGGTATCCAATAGGATCTAACTTCAACCTTGTGGGCTATTCGGACTCCGATTGGGCGGGAGACAAAGTGGATAGGAAGTCCACTTCCGGAGGGTGCCAATTTCTTGGTTTCTCTTTGGTGAGTTGGTCTTCCAAGAAGCAAAGTTGTGTGTCTCTCTCGTCCACCGAAGCGGAGTATGTGGCTGACGGTAGTTGTTGTGCACAACTTCTATGGATGAGGCAAACTTTGAAGGATTACAGTGTCATTTGTGACAAAGTTCCTCTTTGGTGTGACAATGAAAGTGCCATCAAGATTTCTCTCAACCCGGTTCAACACTTCAAGACGAAGCATATTGAGATTAGGTATCACTTCATCCCGGATCACATTAGGCAAGGGGAGATCAAGCTCAACTATTTCAACACTCATGATAACCTTGCAGATATTTTCACGAAGCCCTCGGATGAAGCAAGATTTCACGAGTTAAGGCATGAGCTAAATATCATTGATTCGAGCAATGTGGATTGAAACCTTGCACACCCCACCATACTCAACTTGATGTCTTGTTTAGATGTAGGCATGGACATAGGGGGAGTGGTGTTCTCAACTCTTCCTCCCCTCATTATGCATAAATTGATCAAGTATTTCACATTAGCCATTTTTTATGGTACTTGTGCTTCAAAGATGAGTGTTGGTCGTGGGCCCAAGGTTAAAATCTTCGCGGCGCCATACCATATAGCTCAAACATAGGTGGTCTCGACCACCGCCCTCTCTTCTTGAGAGTTTGTCTGTGTGTTGTTTCCTTTTGCTTGTGCTTCTCTCTTTTGAGTGGTTGTGCTCTGTTGTGGTCGTGTTTGGGTTTGTCTTGCTTGTCTTGTGTCTTGTGTGCTAGTCATGCGTAAGCCATCTTTTCCCCCTTGTTCCTGCTTTGGAGCGCCTGAGCGGTACTACCGCTGCAGCAGAGCGGTACTACCGCTTATAAGTGGTACTACCGCCCTACCGACACGGTACTACCGTGGAGCGGTACAGCTGGGCGCGTTGTGCTTCAGATCTGCACCGAAGCGGTACTACCACACCCTGCGCGGTACTACCGCTTAGGGCTGGGTGTGTGGGATATGTATCGGGCAGGGGGAGTTTCCACTCCCCCATACCCGTTCAGTTTGCCCCATCTCCTCGTCCTCTCCTCTCTCAGGCGACTCCCCAAGCACCGGAGGTCCGCCGCCGGGCCGCCGGATCCAGGCCGTCTGTCACATCCCTAGTTCTGGTATGACCTAGACTAGCTGGTCATTTGTGCATCATGTTTAAATTCCATTTAAATTGAAATGAGGATTTGTGAAACCCTCAGAATCATTTTTGGAAATTGACCCAAATAAAAATTGCTCCAAAAAGGTCCAAGAAAATGCTCATGTCGCTCTCTGAAAATATTGGACAGAGATAAAAATCAAACCAATATTTTTAGGAGTCCATAAGTAATTATTTTGGGCATTTGGAATTAATGCAGTAATTATTTGCCTTGGATATATATTGTTATATATATATAATATTGTCCAAAAATTATGCCATTTATTAAGGAGCTCTGGAATAATATAACTAGCTCGTATAAAAATTGGCATAAGTTAGTAAAATGGTTTGGTATTTTTATTAAACCAAACAAATGTCAGAAAATAGAAAACAAAAACAGAATGGGAAAAGGGAGCTTACCTGGCTTACCTCCCTGTGCAGCCCAGAGGCCCAGCTGTGCGGCCCAGCTGGCCCAGCCGCCTCCTCCTCTGTCTTCTTCCTCGCCCTCATCGGCCTTTGTGCGTGTCATGGCCTTCGCCATGCCACGTCGCCTGGCCACCTCCTGCTTCTCCCTCCCGTTGCCTGGATCGCTCAGACGACGCCACGCATCGCCCCGTACCCTCTCCCTCTCCCTCGCTCTCCCTCCTCCCCTGGTTCTCTCCCGCGCCACCGCCGCCGCTGACGAGCACCACCGTAGCCACCGCCTCCCCCTCGCCCCCCCCCCCCCGACGCGCTCCACAGCTCCTCCGCGATCCCCTCTCCCTCTTCGTCGAGCCACGCACCTCCGGACGGCCTCCATCGTCGCCACCGTCGTCTTCTTCATCGCCGGCCGCCGCAGATCTCCACCGCCTGCACGTCGCCGTCCGGCCGTCCCTGAGCTCACCGTCAACGCCATCGAGTCCGCCGTGAGCCCCTGCATCCATTCCCCTTCTCCCTGCCTCCCGACTCTGAGCCAGCCGCCGCCCGCTTTCGAGCCCGAGCTCCGGCCGTCGCCCATGAGCTCCGCTCCGTGAGCCCCGCCCCAGCTCCTCCAACCTGCCCCACGGATCGCGAGAGCCGGGCTCGCCCGGTGCTCTCGAGACGCCGCCCGTGGCTCAGTGGCGCGGACTCCGCCGCGTCCAGAGGTCACCGGCGGCGAGCCCCGTCGCCTGAGCCCTACCACGTGGGCCCGGCCCGTCAGGTGATTAGCTTAGTGCTAATCACCACTTATTTAACCCCCTGACACTGACCAGTGGGCCCAGTGCCACTAATCCTTTAATTAAGTTAAAACTAACCCCCTGTTTAACCCGTGTCACTGGTGTGTGGACCCCACACGTCAGGTTTGACCAGTCAGCGTTGTTGACTTGCTGACGCAAGCATGACGCAGTGCTGACGCAATTATTTATTTTCTGGATTTAAATTAAATGAGGAATTCCAGAAAATTAGCAAAACTTCAAAAAATCATAGAAATTCAACCGTAGCTCAGATTGAAGTAATTTATATATGAAAAATTATCAGAAAAATGTAATCTATCCATCTGTACAAGTTTCATGCATGAAAAACCAAGTTATACCTGCTGTATAAGTGAAACACTAAAATGGCTTATATAAAGAGCTTATTTTGGAGATGCATTTGAATCTTTGGTTCAAATGGACTTCATGCAAATGAATGCTAGCTGCATTAGCTCAAATAACCTCACATCTTCATGCCATCTTCATGCATCATATTGTTGCATATGATTGTGTATTGATTGCCGGCACCCTTCCTTCTCGATAGGTCCTGCTCCGGAGACGTTCCAGAGTACCTGTCTGAGGAGCAGTGCCCCCTCTGTTGAACTACCAGGCAAGCAAACCCCCTTGTTCATTCCGATACAATCCTACTCTCTCTCTCCTGCTCTCGGTTATTGCATTAGGACAACAACGATTCATCTGCTACTTTGTGCTGCGGTAGTTGAACCCATTCCTCTGCATGACCTGTCATTGCCACAGTAAATAGTTGAAACCCACTAGCATGTGTAGGAGTTGATTGAGCCATGTTGTGTTCCTACCATGCTATGCCTGCTATTGCTTAGAGTTGTGTCAGGTCTGGTTCATTGGGAATGAATTGGAGTGTTACGATATGTTCCGATGCTGAGAGTGAAAGTGTGTGAACACGATTTGGTAAAGGTAGCGGTGAGAGGCCATGTAGGAGTACATGGTGGGTTGTCTCACTGGAACCGTCCTTAAGCACTGAGTTCTATGTATGTTGTCCAATGACTCGATACTACCACACATTGGGTTCCGGTAAGTCGGCCCCTCTCGACTTATTAATCAACTTGATCTCTGTCCGAGTCGCAACTAGTTTTGGTGTTTGTAGGTAGTGCTATTTTTCTACCAAGTGGCACCCGGCAGGTGGGCTTGGGACAGACTAGGCACATGTGGCCTGGTGTGCCGAGTGGCGCCCGGATGGTGGGCTCGGGAACCCTGCACACATCGTTTGGGGCCGTGAGCGACACCCCGGCCGAATCTCCTTGCGGATGGAACCCGAATAGGCGATAAACCTGGACTAGAGTCTTGTGTGGTTAGTCAGGTCGTGGCCGACACCCTCGCCAGGCTTCCGCTTGAAGGTTGCCGACTTACATGACGTGTACATGGCGGTAAGTGGCGAGAGCGTGTGTGAAGAAGTACACCCCTGCAGGGTTATCATGATCTATTCGAATAGCCGTGTCCTCGGTTATGGACTTCTTGGATGCTTACGTGGTACATAGACAACTTGAAGTGGATACTCTAAAATGCTCAAGAAAAGTGTGAGTGCTATGGATGGCCTTCTCGTATGGAGACGGGGATGAATCCATAGTAGTGTATTGTGTGGTGACTAGTGGACTCGTGTGCGCCATATCACCTCAAAGAAGTTATGGTAGTCGTAGAACAGGATAGCCACAGAGTCAAAGCTGGCTTGCTGCAACTAAACTCCACATTACCCTCTTGATACAAATGCATGTATGCTAGGATCTGATGTAAGTCTTGCTGAGTACCTTTGTACTCACGTTGCTTTATTTATGTTTTGCAGCGGAGATTTCGGTCTTACTAGTAGTTCCGCTTGGACTTCGACGAGTAGCTTGTTACCTCAGCTACGATCTTGTACCCTTGGGAGGGTCTTGTAGATAGTCAGGCTTCTCAGCCTTTTTCTTTTGTAGTTATGCGTACTCGGACATGTAATGCTTCCGCTTGTTGCTTGTATGTTTCAATGATGGGTCATGTGACCCTGTTTGTATTAAATGCTATGTGGCTCTTACGGGCCTTTATCTATATGAGTTTGCGTTATGTTGTGATGCCATGTTGTACAACACATACTTGCATGTTATGCGTCGTGTAGCGTGTATTGTTATGTGTGGATCCGACAACCTAGTTGTCTATCCTTGGTAGCCTCTCTTATGGGGAAATGTAGTCTAGTGCTTCCACCGAGCCATGGTAGTCCGCTACAGCCCGGTTTATCGGAGTCCTGCTAGCCCAAACTACTGCTCGGAACACTTGATCGGCCGGCATGTGATTCACTTCGTTCTCGTGGTTCATCCCTTCGGGAAATGTCACGCGGTGACATCCGAGTCCTGCCTAGCCTGCTACAGCCGGGTTCCCGAGTCCTGTTAGCCCAGCTACAGCTCGGATTCGCACGCTCTTGCCGACATGCTCGATGTTGATTCATGTATGCCTGTCCCCATAGGTTAGTGCCACTTTGGGTTCACGACTAGTCATGTCGGCCCGGGTTCTCTGTCATATGGATGCTAGCGACACTATCATATACGTGAGCCCAAAGGCGCAAACGGTCCCGGGCCATGGTAAGGCGACACCCGTGGGAATACCGTGCGTGAGGCCGCAAAGTGATATGATGTGTTACATGCTAGATCGGTGTGACTTAGGATCGGGGTCCCGACAGCTTAATGATTCTGCGGGTTTCACAAATCCTCATTTCAATTTAAATGGAATTTAAACATGATGCACAAATGACCAGCTAGTCTAGGTCATACCAGAACTAGGGATGTGACACCGTCTCCCTCGGTTCCAACCGGTGGGATCGTTCCCCACCCTCTCCTCTTGCCATGGATGCCAGTATTGCCACCGTTCTTCTCTCCCTTGATTCTCTTTCTTGAATCTAGGTTTTGGGCTCTATTCATTGCATTCCTCGATTTGGTTGTTGAATCGAGGCTTAGAAAGGACTTGGGAGACTGCTAGACTAGGTAGATTGATGATTAGGTATCGAAATATGGACTTTTGCATCTCCGGTAGTACCGGATCTTGCCGCGGTAGGTGCCAGCCCGCTGACAGCCGCTCCAGCGGTACTACCGCTGCACCCTAGCTGTACTACCACTTATAAGCGGTACTACCGCTCTGGTGCGCGGTACTACCACTCTGAGATGCCAATGCCCATGTGTCCCTACCTAATTTTCCATCTTTGGTGTTTGTCTTTCCTTAGCTTATGCTCTCTTGCTCTTGTGGTTCTTGTGTGTGTGTGTGTGTGTGTGTGTGTGTGTGTGTGTGTGTTTCAGGTGGTAGTAGCTCCGGGCATCAGGCTCGCTGCAAGAATCCAGACCGTGCAACAGGTTCCAGGCGTTATCGCTCTTCGTATGTACTAGAGGCTACTGCTACTGTTGCTGAGGGTGGCTTGTCTGAGCCGCCAAAACGCAAGGCCAAGGTTCCAACGATGAAGACCTCCGCTGGGCGCAAGCGTGCTAATCAGATGTCTGCAATGGAGTTCTGTACCAAGAGGAAGCTCAATCCCTACCGTGTGGACCAAGAGCCTGCCCTTCGGAGCCGTCTGTTCTGGAACAGGTTTCAGCAGCCCATCTATCATGATGTCTTGAAGCAAAAGAAGAACTTGTTTGTGAAGGTCAAGTCTGTCGATCTCTTGCACATGGAGAAGGACTTGCCATACTTTGGGAATGCTCTGCAGAGGTGTGAGGAGTTGGATATCAAGAGGATCATTTCCTTCAACAAGGACTTTGATGCTGAGCTCGTGGCCCAGTTCTTTGTCACCATTCACTTTGGGCATGATCCGGCCCGCACTCTGACTTGGATGACCCATGGTCGT
>CM038680.1:568875523-568901234 GCA_021605205.1 Aegilops longissima
CAACATGTGGTGCATGTCAAAGTAATACTAATCCTTACTTGATCAAATTTGGATTGTACTACTTTCGACATGCACCACATGCATGTTGCCTTCACTTCAATCCAATCCATGTTCATTTCACCCACTGATATATAATAACTCTTCATGCTCGCATCATGCATCATCATAATAACAAGTCCTATTAATCATTATCATACAACTTCTACTCATTATTAATAACAAGTCATGCGATCATCATCCTCATAGTCATCGAACCAACCCTACTTAATTGTTCTTACCACATGATCATCAGTATTATGTAGGACCTAAATAAACCTCTTTAAGGTAAAATAGCATAAAACAATATAGACCCTGACTCTCCATTATGGAGAATGGAGATCATCCTGTCTCCAATTCTTGCGCTTCGCTTCCTTTTGCTTCCAAGAACCTCCTTACGAATGTCCATACATTTTTTCCATTCTTTGATTGTCATGTCTTCACTTCTTTTAGAAATCCGGTATGGACAGTTGAGATTCGTAGGATGACCTGGCTATATGTTCAAAACATCAAGGCGACCATGCTGATACATCAGATGAGGCACACAATCATTCGGGATTATCTGTTGAAAAACATAGTAATAACTTCGTAGTTAGCAATGATGTACTAGTTTTAGAAGTATGCAAAAGATGCACGGATGTCGTAATAGTAAAAAACCTTACCAGGGTATCTCCATGGTAGTTACCATAGTTCAACACGTGCACTAGTGGCACATATTGACCATAGTGTTGAGGAGTTTGATTGTAGATATTGTAGATCAATACAAAATGCAATCAGATGATTTTTCTCCTGATAAGTTAATTCGGAGCCTTCGGTGTAGTAGGTTCTGTCTACCATCTTCCGCATATTCTTTGAAGAATGAAAATAAACTGTCAATGGAAATACGTTGTCAACTATTTTGAAATAAACAATATAAATTACCTAATAACTATGTTTGAGAAACTCACGTAGCGGTAGAATTGGAGGCGTATCAACAAGGACCCAAATGTCCATATTGTCTTGCTCGATTTTAGGATCACCAAGATCCATGGTGACAAGCATACCCTCATCAAAACCATACATCTTGCAAAGTGCTTCCCAATTTTTGCAACCAAAATGGGTTACACTCTCAGAATTGTACAGCTTTACTTCAAAATCCACACCATGATGGGTCCTTAGGTGAATTTTCTTTGTTTCCATACTTTCATGGTCTTCAAAATCCATCCTCTTCAAGACATAGCGTCTTCCATAGCATGGGATAAGCTAGTCAAATTGTAAAAGTTGAAAATTATTACACGTTGAAATAGTTGAAGTCGTGCTTAATTACGAGAAAAACACTTATCGTCGTTGCGTACTGTTTCAACATCGAAGGTCTCCTCGAGCTTAATACTGAAGCGCCGATCTTCGTCCAGCTCAAGGAACCTGTCGCACATACCTCGGTCGTCGTGGCACCAGTCACACTCCCCCGGGCGGTTTTCGTCGTCCGAGTACGACATTTCCTATGTTCATAATTCAAATATTAAACTTGCATAATTAAATATATGTACTAAAAACCTAAATATATTCGACCATCGGTGATGGTAGCTCCTCCTTTCATTTTCGACTGCATTACACCAAATTGTCTAGCACACGGGAAAAAAAGGAGAAGCTACCCCCACAACAACAGTCGGGATTCTTCGTCCTCTCATATATATATGATGGAGACTCTCCCTCACTGATTCCTCTCTGACATTTGCGACCGTCGGTGATGGTAGCTCCTCTTTTCGTTACCGAGTGCATTACACCAAATTATCTAGAACACGGGAACGAAGGAGAAGCTACCCCCACGACAACAGTCGGGATTCTTCGTCCTCTCATATATGGTGGAGACTCGACAGACTTAAAGTCAATCCGAAATATCGTTTAATTATCTTTCTAAAAAAGGACATATCGAGTGCCTAAAATTTGCCGGCAAGGAAATATACATGTTTTTATCTACTTCATATGAGCATTCAAACTTGATGGCCATTTCAATGGTTGAAAATATGAGAAAAAACATTTCAAAATATCTTATAGGACTCATATTGACATGGAGATTTGGCTAGTCTCACCTCGAGGTCGGAGGGGGGGTGACGGGGACGACGGCGGGGATGATGGAGGGGGCTCCTAGATTTCTGCAAAAACAAAAACCCTATAAGCTATCAACTAATCAAATGCATACGCCTTGCATAGTGCTTTCCAATTTTAGCAAAACCAATAAAATAAAGTAGTATTCAAATTAGCATGCATTCAATTATAAGCAAAACTACATCATCTCTTGCGTCCGTACATCGTCAAATATTATCACTAATACACCTCGAATACTATCATACATATAGCATCGCTAATACAGCTAGAACCGTAGCGCCTGACAAGTATCGGCGCGGGCGGTGGACACCCAAAGAGAATGAACCATCACAGGATCATAGCTCTAGTGAGGTCCTTGAAGAAACTGTCAGGTATTGTCGAACCTGCCCTCCAACGCAACCATGTAGCGACAGACGTGCTCATCCTCCTCGCTGACACGGTGACGTACCACCTCCGCGGTGTCCGGAAGCCTCGGCACCATCACTGGCCCACGAGACCGCCACCAAATAAGGATCGGGTCAACGACGGACTGGCTCCTCACCAACCTACGCCCCCCGGAAGGTAGCACCTCCCAATACCAGCCCGACGGAGCCCAGTCCCGGACATGGCCCCTCTGATCAAGCAGGCCTCCTCCGCCGAGTCAACGACGAGGATGCGGGATAGGCATCGTCGACGTCGATGCAGGAATAAGAACTAAAAAAATAAACTAGTTCTATTAGTTTTCTTGCTAAGAACAAACTACTTCTATAGTAAAATAAAGTAGTTTTATTAAATCAGCTAGTTCAACTTCTAAGCACTTACTGTAAATAAAATAAAATAGTAATTACTAAAAATAAACTACTTCTATAATAAAATAAAGTAGTTTTATTAAATCAACTAGTTCAACTACTAAGCACTTACTATAAATAAAATAAAGTAGTACTTACTAAATATAAACTACTTCTATAATAAAATAAAGTGGTTTTATTAAATCAACTAGTTCAACTATTAAGCACTTACTAATAACCTAAAATGCACTAAATCAACTAACCTTAAATGTAACTTTTGCAACACAACTTTTTCTAATATACACACACACACACACACACACACACACACACATATATACATATGTATGTATATGTTCATATATATATATATATATATATATATATATATATATATATATATATATATATATATATATATATATATGTGTGTGTGTGTGTGTGTGTGTGTGTGTGTGTGTATATATATATATATATATATATATATACTGCATACATATCCATGGATTATACATACATCTACATATATATACATATACATACAACATCCATATATACATACATCAATGAACAAAAAATCATACATCAATGCACCACAGAGAGCAGGCGGCGGGCGGCGCGACGGCCAAGGGCAGAGGGCGGCAAGCAGAGCAGGCAGGGCAGCTGCGCTGGGGAAGGAGGGCTCATCAAGGGACGGCGAGGTCGGGCAGAGGGCGGCTAACGACGGGCGTGGGCGACGGGGCGCAGGGACGGCAAGGCCGGAGGCAGGAGCGACGACGGCAAGGGGCGAGCGACGGGCAGAGGACGGCGGCGACGGGCGCGACGGGAGAATGAGGAACTGAAACGAAAATTTCGCAAACGCTGTTTATATAGACGAAGCATTGGTCTCGGTTGGTCGTTAGAACCGGGACAAATGCCCCCCTTTGCTACTGGAGAGTACCTTCCACCAGGTCAGAGCCATGGATCCAAAGCCTACTAGTTATCTTTGAAGGTTTAGGCTTGAGAGAAATCTTGAACAGAACACCGCACTCCCTCCTATCAACTTATTCAGATTTGCTTATTTCTTTCTCTTTCGTTTTTGTAGATATAGGCTTTGGCGGATTCTCTCAAGGCTCGAGTGAAGTGACAAGCACATATTACCGGAAGCTAGTGATCTCGCCCGGCCAGCTCAGCATGCTTTAGAGCTCCTTGATTGGTACGAGGTAGTGATAGCAAGAGGCAACTCTCAATTGTTGTAATATAGAGACCTGTTTCAATGATTATAGATCCAAAGGATCGTTATTGATAGGAAACTGCCAAGAGCCCTTGACTTTGACTTGAAGAATGGAACCGCCTTCTTCTTCTTATTCTTCCGAAAGTCTCCCAGCGTGGTATCATCGGATCCACAAGGTCAATTTGTATCCATTTGTTCGAAACCGAAATGCCAACTACTCACTTCTTGCTGAGGATGAAGGTGCCATGGGTGATAACGCCAGCCATTCCCTCATTGAAAAGAAAGCGCCAACCCTGCTACTAAAGCTAAGGCCAACCGCAGCCCAGTGAAATGAAATGCGTATGAAAAATAACATAACTTAATCTTGATGAGATCGATGCAGACACACTTCTTTCCTTACAGGCTAAAGTCAGAAACAATAACTTCGCAAATCACCCTAAGAGTGCCATACGAAAAAACAAAAGCAACTGTGGGTATAGACCAATTTCCTGCCCCAGAAGAGGCTCAGCCTACCAAACCCTGCTGTTTGCCTGCTTACCGAGCTCTCCTCATACGAGTATCTAGGCATTTCTTCTCACAGACCGGTTGGGAGAAAGTTGGCACTCTTTAATATGTCACCGGGGACCCGTGACTTACTTGATGGAATGGATGGGATGATGTGTTTCAGTTCAGCCAGAGTGGAGGTTTCTCGGCCTAGTCGCGTAAGAGCCCCTTCTTTTCTAGTTAGTTGAAAGAAAAGCAATGGGGAAGGTTGGCTTACCAGTTAATTGGTCTCAGATCATATCTTGCTATGGTGGGACATCCTCTTGAGTTTAGGTATCCGGCTGGCTGTTAGCTTTAGTCGTCGGCACTCTTCCTTCATTCTCATTCAACAAGGAGAAGTGTCTAATCAAAATCATTGGTTGAGCTCTCAGATATTATATGATGTCGTCCGAATTGAACTAGCGTTTAAGGTCGATCAAGTTCAAACAATTCGCTCTGCAAGATCAATCAGATATCAAGTAAGAGATAGGCGCTTCCTATTAGTTATAGACTGCTTCTGTGACAAGTGGATCCCTTTAGGTTTAGTTGTTAATTGCACTATTCTCTTCAATAATTAGGTCTTCCGTATTCCTATTGGGGTCAGTGGTCTTCAGCACTCACTGAGTCTGGATTCGTTTCATGGGTATTATTTGATGAGTGATCATCAATCTCTTCCATTGCTCCTATGTGCTGCTATACATACAAGGTACATGGCCCATGGGCCCTAACACACACTATACAACCCAGCCCAATACTCAACACTCCCCCGGCTAAAGATATCTAACATGCCTATCTTGTTACAAATTGCTAAACCCTCACAAGGACCTACTCGTTTAGTAAAACAATCAGCTACCTGTTCACTATACTTAATGTTACCCCTTCTTCGATCAACAATCTCAATCCGAAGGAAGTATCAAGAGGTCCAAGATCCTTTACCTCAAATGCTTCTCCCGCCTTGCCTTCAAACATTTGATTTCTTCAACATCGCTCCAAGAATCACAAGATCATCCACATACACCGCCAAAATGGTGATATGGATTAATCTATGCCGGCATTGTATGATCTCCATTACACCGAGAGTAGCCCATACCACAAACAACTCTCCTGAACCTGTCCACGCCCGTGGCATCTGTTTCAAGCCATACAAAGATTTCTTGAGCCTACACACCTTCCCATCACCGCTTTGTTCCAAAACCCGGAGGAATGTCCATATGGATCTCTTCTTGTAAATAACCACCATGAAGAAAAGCATTCTTCACATCTAGCTGATGTAAAGGCCACCCAAAGTAAGTTGATCGCATGAGATTAAGGTTCTCACCGTGTCCATCTTCGCCATCGGTGCTGTGGTCTCATCATAGTCTATCTCCGCCTTCCTATAACCTTTTGCAATTAGCCTTGCCTTCTATCTATCCACCTTACCCTCTCGAGTCTGTTTTACGGTGAACACCCATTTGCATCCAACGCTTTTTTTCCGCTGGGAGTGGAAGAAGATCCCACGCCTTGTTCTTCCGGTGCACCAAGCTCCTCCTTCATTGCGTCTTTCTTTCCACCGGGATCCAGCTTTGCAGCCTTCCAATCCTTTGGAATAGACACTGATTGTAGAGATGCAATGAATGCTTTGTGTAAAAGGGTGAGACATAAGAGTCTCAAACTCAATTTGCAATGTCATGCTCATAGCCATATCGGACCGGAGGCTTTCCAAAGATTAGTCCTAGTCTCTCTCACAGAAAGTGCAAGCGGCAATTCCAAAGAAGTATTACCACCTGTCTCATTTTAACCTCCATCTTGCTCTTGTGGCTCCTCCTCGACTACCTCAGGTTGCTCTTGTGGTTCTTCATCCAAGACCACTAGCGGTACAAGAAGAAGGGGTCCTGCTCGGGGCGGGGTATCTTACTTCTTTTCCTCTGCGTTCGTGACAAGCTAGTAGGCACTCTTGTGTGGGTTGGCTCATTCCCCTGGAAAACGAATATTAAGAAGATAGATACCATTCCGTCGATACTAGATTCATTCTTTCTGCTCAAAAAGAACAAAGCCTCTATGGTGGGAAAAGTCTTTGAAACCCGAAGTTCTAAAACAGAAAATGGAATGAAGAAGGGGTGTGACCTTATGGCCAACTATACTAGCTCCCCTAGAGGGATAATATAGGTCCTAAAGGATGATTGTTTATGGTATATTACCGTAATTGGAGAATTTGACCTGGTGCTGACTTGCTGCTGTTCTGAGAAGGGGACCTTGCAAAGCTTGACAAGTTTTTTTATATTTATCGATCCAATCTGTCTACAGATAGGCGCCTGCTGTGGCAGCAATTAATTAATCTCCACCTTAGCATACAAGTGAAGGAAATATGCCCTAGAGGCAATAATAAAGTTATTATTTATTTCCTCATATCATGATAAATGTTTATTATTCATGCTAGAATTGTATTAACCGGAAACATGATACATGTGTGAATACATAGACAAACATATAGTCACTAGTATGCCTCTACTAGACTAGCTCATTAATCAAAGATGGTTATGTTTCCTAACCATAGACATGTGTTGTTATTTGATTAATGGGATCACATCATTAGGAGAATGATGTGATTGACATGACCCATTCCGTTAGCCTAGCACTTGATCGCTTAGTATATTGCTATTGCTTTCTTCATGACCTATACATGTTCTCGTAACTATGAGATTATGCAACTCCTGCTTACGGAGGAACACTTTGGTGCTACCAAACGTCACAACGAATCGGGTGATTATAAAGGAGTACTACAGGTGTCTCCAAAGGTACATGTTGGGTTGGCGATTTGAGATTAGGTTTTGTCACTCCGATTGTCGGAGAGGTATCTCTAGGCCTTCTCGGTAATACACATCACATAAGCCTTGCAAGCATTGCAACTAATAAGTTAGTTGCAAGATGATGTATTACGGAACGAGTAAAGAGACTTGCCGGTAACGAGATTGAACTAGGTATTGGATACCGACGATCGAATCTCGGGCAAGTAACATACCGATGACAAAGGGAACAACGATGTCGTTATGCGGTTTGACCGATAAATATCTTCGAGAATATGTAGGAACCAATATGGGCATCCAGGTTCCGCTATTGGTTATTGACCGAGAATAGTTCTAGGTCATGTCTACATAGTTCTCGAACCCGTAGGGTCCGCACGCTTAACGTTACGATGACAGTTTTATTATGAGTTTACAAGTTTTGATGTACCAAGTTTGTTCGAGTCCGGATGTGATCACGGACATGACGAGGAGTCTCGAAATGGTCGAGACATAAAGATTGATATATTGGAAGCCTATATTTGGATATCGGAATGGTTCGGGTGAAATCGGGATTTTACCGAACACCGGGTTACGGAACCCTCTCGGGGATATTGGGCCTTAGTGGGCCATGAGGGAGAAGAGGAGGGCGGCCAGGGCAGGCCGCGCGCCCCCCCCTAGTCCGAATAGGACAGGAGAGGGGGCGCCCCTTCCTCTTCCCTCCCCTTTCCTTCTCCAACAAGGAAGAGGGGAGTCCTACTCCGGTGGGAGTAGGACTCTCCAGCGCACCCTTGGGGCCGGCCGCACCTCCCTCCCTCCTTTATATATGGGGCAGGGGGCACCCCATAACACACAAGTTGATCTACGGATCGTTCCTTAGCCGTGTGCGGTGCCCCTCCACCATATTCCACCTCGGTCATATCGTCGCGGAGCTTAGCGGCGTGCGCCGTAGAGCATCATCATCGCCACCACGCCGTCGTCTCGACGGAACTCATCCCCGACGCTTTGCTGGATCGGAGCCCGGGATCGCCATCGAGCTGAACGTGTGCTGAACTCGGAGGTGCCGACGCTCGGTGCTTGGATCGGTCGGATCGTGAAGACGCACGACTACATCAACCGCGTTGTCATAACGCCTCGCCACGGTCACGAGGGTACGTGGACAATACTCTCCCTCTCGTTGCTATGCCATCACCATGATCTTGCGTGTGCGAGGAATTTTTGAAATTACTACGTTCCCCAACAAATGGCATCCGAGCCTGGTTTTATGCGTTGATGTTATATGCACGAGTAGAACACAAGTGAGTTGTGGGCGATATAAGTCATACTGCTTACCAGCATGTCATACTTTGGTTCAGCGGTATTGTGAGATGAAGCGCCGGACCGACATTACGGTACGCTTACGCGAGACTGGTTTCACCGCGCGAGCACTAGTTGCTTAAAGGTGGTGGCGGGTGTGTCTCTCTCACTTTAGTTGAACCGAGTGTAGCTACGCCCGGTCCTTGCGAAGGTTAAAACAGCACCAACATGACAAACTATCGCTGTGGTTTTGATGCGAGGTAAGAACGGTTTTGCTCAGCCCGTAGCAGCCACGTAAAATTTGCAACAACAAAGTAGAGGACGCCTAACTTGTTTTTGCAGGGCATGTTGTGATGTGATATGGTCAAGACGTGATGCTATATTTTATTGTATGAGATGATCATGTTTTGTAACCAAAGTTATCGGCAATCGGCAGGAGCCATATGGTTGTCGCTTATTGTATGAAATGCAAAGCCATGTAATTGCTTTACTTTATCACTAAGCGGTAGCGATAGTCGTAGAAGCAATAGTTGGCGAGACGACAACGATGCTACGATGGAGATCAAGGTGTCGCTACCGGTGACGATGGTGATCATGACGGTGCTTCGAGATGGAGATCACAAGCACAAGATGATGATGACCATATCATATCACTTATATTGATTGCATGTGATGTTTATCCTTTGTGCATCTTATCTTGCTTTGATTGACGGTAGCATTTTAAGATGATCTCTCACTAAAATTATCAAGACGTGTTCTCCTGAGTATGCACCGCTGCCAAAGTTCGTCGTGCCTGCACACCACGTGATGATCGGGTGATAAGCTCACGTCCATCTACAACGGGTGAAAGCCAGTTTTGCACACGCAGAATACTCAGTTAAACTTGACGAGCCTAGCATATGCAGATATGGCCTCGGAACACGGAGACCGAAAGGTCGAGCATGAATCATATAGTAGATATGATCAACATAGTGATGTTCACCATTCAAAACTACTCCATCTCACGTGATGATCGGTTATGGTTTAGTTGATTTGGATCACGTAATCACTTAGATGACTAGAGAGATGTCTATCTAAGTGGGAGTTCTTAAGTAATATGATTAATTGAACTTAAATTTATCATGAACTTAGTACCTGATAGTATTTTGCTTGTCTATGTTTACTGTAGATAGATGGCTCGTGCTGTTGTTCCGTTGAATTTTAATGCGTTCCTTGAGAAAGCAAAGTTGAAAGATGATGGTAGCAATTACACGGACTGGGTCCGAATTTGAGGATTATCCTTGTTGCTGCACGGAAGAATTACGCCCCGAAGCACCGCTGGGTGCCAGCCTCTGCAGAGAGCAACGCCGAAGTTGTGAACGTCTGGCGAGCAAAGTGATGACTACTCTATAGTTCAGTGTGCCATGCTTTACGGCTTAGAACCGGGTCTTCAACGACGTTTTGAACGTCATGGAGCATATGAGATGTTCCAAGAGTTGAAATTAATATTTCAAGCAAATGCCCGGGTTGAGAGATATGAAGTCTCCAATAATTTCTATAGCTGCAAGATGGAGGAGAATAGTTTTGTCAGTGAGCATATACTCAAAATGTCTGGGGTATAATAATCACTTGATTCAACTGGGAGTTAATCTTCCGGATGATAGTGTCATTGACAGAATTCTCCAATCACTGCCACCAAGCTACAAGAGCTTCGTGATGAACTATAATATGCAGGGATAACCAAGACAATTCCCGAGCTCTTCGCAATGCTAAAAGCTGCGGAGGTAGAAATCAAGAAAGAGCATCAAGTGTTGATGGTCAACAAGACCACTAGTTTCAAGAAAAAGGGCAAAGGGAAGAAGAAGGGAACTTCAAAAGAACAGCAAGAAAGTTGCTGCTCAAGAGAAGAAACCCAAGTCTGGACCTAAGCCTGAAACGAGTGTTTCTACCGCAAGCAAACTGGTCACCGGAAGCGGAACTGCCCCAAGTATTTGGCGGATAAGAAGGATGGCAAGGTGAACAAAGGTATATGTGATATACATGTTATTGATGTGTACCTTACTAGAGCTCGTAGTAGCACTGGGTATTTGATACTGGTTCATTGCTAATATTTGCAACTCAAAACAGGGACTACGGAATAAGCGAGCATCGCAAAGGACGAGGTGACGATCTGGCGTGGAAAACGGTTCCAAAGTCGATGTGTTCGCGGTCGGCACGCTACCTCTACATCTACCTTCGGGATTAGTTTTGGACCTAAATAATTGTTATTTGGTGCCGCGTTGAGCATGAACATTATATCTGGATCTTGTTTGATGCGAGACGGTTATTCATTTAAATCAGAGAATAATGGTTGTTCTATTTATATGAGTAATATCTTTTATGGTCATGCACCCTTGAAGAGTGGTCTATTTTATTAAATCTCGATAGTAGTAATACACATATTCATAATGTCGAAGCCAAAAGATGCAGAGTTAATAATGATAGTGCAACTTATTTGTGGCACTGCCGCTTAGGTCATATCGTGTAAAGCGCATGAAGAAACTCCATCTTGATGGACTTTTGGAATCACTTGATTATGAATCACTTGGTACTTATGTAACCGTGCCTCATAGGCAAGATGACTAAAACACCGTTCTCGGTTCTATGGAGAGAGCAACAGATTTGTTGGAAATCATACATACAGATGTATGTGGTCCGATGAATGTTGAAGCTCGTGGCGGATATCGTTATTTTCTCACCTTCACAGATGATTTAAGCAGATATGGGTATATCTTCTTAATGAAGCATAAATCTGAAACATTTGAAAAGTTCAAAGAATTTCAGAGTGAAGTTGAAAATCATCGTAACAAGAAAAATAAAATTTCTACGATCTGATCGTGGAGGAGAATATTTGAGTTACGAGTTTGTTCTACATTTGAGAAATTGCGAAATAGTTTCACAACTAACGGCACCTGGAACACCACAGCGTAATGGTGTGTCCGAACGTCGTAATCGTACTTTACTAGATATGGTGTGATCTATGATGTCTCTTACCGATTTACCGCTATCGTTTTGGGGTTATGCTTTAGAGACGGCCGCATTCACGTTAAATAGAGCACCATCAAAATCCGTTAAGACGACTCCTTATGAACTATGGTTTAGCAAGAAACCGAAGTTGTCGTTTCTGAAAGTTTGGGGCTGCGATGCTTATGTGAAAAAACTTCAACCTGATAAGCTTGAACCCAAATCGGAAAAATGTGTCTTCATAGGATACCCAAAGGAAACAGTTGGGTACACCTTCTATCACAGATCCGAAGGCAAGACATTTGTTGCTAAGAATGGATCTTTTCTAGAGAAGGAGTTTCTCTCGAAAGAAGTGAGTGGGAGAAAAGTAGAACTTGATGAGGTAACAGTACCAGCTCCCTTATTGGAAAATGGTTCATCACAGAAATCGGTTCCTGTGACACCTACACCAATTAGTGAGGAAGTTAATGATGATGATCATGAAACTTCAGATCAAGTTTCTGCTGAACTACGTAGGTCAACTAGAGTAAGATCCGCACCTGAGAGGTACGGTAATCCTATTCTGGAAGTCATGTTACTTGACCATGGTGAACCTAGAAACTATGAAGAAGCGATGGTGAGCCCAGATTCCGCAAAATGGCTGGAAGCCATGAAATCTGAGATGGGATCCATGTATGAGAACAAAGTATGGACTTTGGTTGACTTGCCCGATGATCGGCAAGCCATTGAGAATAAATGGATCTTTAAGAAGAAGACTGACGCTAAAGGTAATGTTACTGTCTATAAAGCTCGACTTGTTGCGAAAGGTTTTCCACAAGTTCAAGGGGTTGACTACGATGAGACTTTCTCACCCGTAGCGATGCTTAAGTCTGTTCGAATAATGTTAGCAATTGCTGCATTTTATGATTATGAAATTTGGCAAATGGATGTAAAAACGGCATTCTTGAATGGATTTCTAGAAGAAGAGTTGTATATGATGCAACCAGAAGGTTTTGTTGATCCAAAGGTGCTAACAAAGTGTGCAAGCTCCAGCGATCAATTTATGGTCCAGTGCAAGCCTCTCGGAGTTGGAATAAACGCTTTGATAGTGTGATCAAAGATATGGTTTTATCTGAGACTTTTGGAGAAGCCTGATTTACAAGAAAGTGAGTGGGAGCTCAGTAGCATTTCTGATATTATATGTGGATGACATATTATTAATTGGAAATAATATAGAATTTCGGATAGCATAAAAGGATACTTGAATAAAAGTTTTCAATGAAAGACCTCGTGAAGCTGCTTACATATTGGGCATCAAGATCTATAGAGATAGATCAAGACGCTTAATTGGACTTTCACAAAGCACATACTTGATAAAGTTTTGAAAAAGTTCAAAATGGATCAGGCAAAGAAATGATTTTTACCTGTGTTACAAGGTGTGAAATTGAGTCAGACTCAATGCCCGACCACGTAAGAAGATAGAGAGAAAATGAAAGATGTTCCTATGCTTCAGCCATAGGCTCTATCATGTATGCAATGCTGTGTACCAGACCGACGATGCTTAGCAATAAGCTTAGCAGGAAGGTACCAAAGTAATCCAGGAGTGGATCACTGGACAACGGTCAAGAACATCCTGAAATACCTGAAAAGGACTAAGGATATGTTTCTCGTATATGGAGGTGACAAAGAGCTAGGCGTAAATGGTTACGTCGATGCAAGCTTTGACACTGATCCGGACGATTCTAAATCGCAAAACGGATACGTGTTTTTATTAAACGGTGGAGCTGTCAGTTGGTCCAGTTCTAAACAAAGCGTCGTGGCGGGATCTACATGTGAAGCGCAGTACATAGCTGCTTCGGAAGCAGCAAATGAAGGAGTCTGGATGAAAGAGTTCATTTCCGATCTAGGTGTCATACCTAGTGCATCGGGACCAATGAAGATCTTCTGTGACAATACTGGTGCAATTGCCTTGGCAAAGGAATCCAGATTTCACAAGAGGACCAAGCATATCAAGAGACGCTTCAATTCCATCCGGACCAAGTCCGGTGGGAGACATAGAGATTTGCAAGATACATACGGATCTGAATGTTGCAGACCGTTGACTAAGCCGCTTCCACGAGCAAAACATGATCAGCACCAAGACTCCATGGGTGTTAGAATCATTCTTGTGTAATCTAGATTATTGACTCTAGTGCAAGTGGGAGACTGAAGGAAATATGCCCTAGAGGCAATAATAAAGTTATTATTTATTTCCTCATATCATGATAAATGTTTATTATTCATGCTAGAATTGTATTAACCGGAAACATGATACATGTGTGAATACATAGACAAACATATAGTCACTAGTATGCCTCTACTAGACTAGCTCATTAATCAAAGATGGTTATGTTTCCTAACCATAGAAATGTGTTGTTATTTGATTAATGGGATCACATCATTAGGAGAATGATGTGATTGACATGACCCATTCCGTTAGCCTAGCACTTGATCGCTTAGTATATTGCTATTGCTTTCTTCATGACCTATACATGTTCCTGTAACTATGAGATTATGCAACTCCTGTTTACGGAGGAACACTTTGGTGCTACCAAACGTCACAACGAATCGGGTGATTATAAAGGAGTACTACAGGTGTCTCCAAAGGTACATGTTGGGTTGGCGATTTCAAGATTAGGTTTTGTCACTCCGATTGTCGGAGAGGTATCTCTAGGCCTTCTCGGTAATACACATCACATAAGCCTTGCAAGCATTGCAACTAATAAGTTAGTTGCAAGATGATGTATTATGGAACGAGTAAAGAGACTTGCCGTAACGAGATTGAACTAGGTATTGGATACCGACGATCGAATCTCGGGCAAGTAACATACCGATGACAAAGGGAACAACGTATGTCGTTATGCGGTTTGACCGATAAAGATCTTCGTAGAATATGTAGGAACCAATATGGGCATCCAGGTTCCGCTATTGGTTATTGACCGAGAATAGTTCTAGGTCATGTCTACATAGTTCTCGAACCCGTAGGGTCCGCACGCTTAACGTTACGATGACATTTTTATTATGAGTTTACTAGTTTTGATGTACCGAAGTTTGTTCGGAGTCCCGGATGTGATCACGGACATGACGAGGAGTCTCGAAATGGTCGAGACATAAAGATTGATATATTGGAAGCCTATATTTGGATATCGGAATGGTTCGGGTGAAATCGGATTTTACCGAACACCGGGGTTACGGAACCTCCGGGGATATTGGGCCTTAGTGGGCCATGAGGGAGAAGAGGAGGGCGGCCGGGGCAGGCCGCGCCCCCTCCCCTAGTCCGAATAGGACAGGAGAGGGGGCGCCCCTTCCTCTTTCCCTCCACCCCTTTCCTTCTCCAACAAGGCAGAGGGGGAGTCCTACTCCGGTGGGAGTAGGACTCTCTCAGCGCCCCTTGGGGCGGCCGCACCTCCCCTCCCTCCTTTATATACGGGGCAGGGGGCACCCCATAACACACAAGTTGATATACGGATCGTTCCTTAGCCGTGTGCGGTGCCCCCTCCACCATATCCCACCTCGGTCATATCGTCGCGGAGCTTAGGCGAAGCACTGCGCCGGTATAGCATCATCATCGTCACCACGCCGTCGTGCTAACGAAAATCATCCCCGACGCTTTGCTGGATCGGAGCCCGGGGATCGTCATCGAGCTGAACGTGTGCTGAACTCGGAGGTGCCGTACGTTCGGTGCTTGGATCGGTCGGATCGTGAAGACGTACGACTACATCAACCGCGTTGTCATAACGCTTCCGATTACGGTCTACAAGAGTACGTGGACAATACTCAACCCTCTCGTTGCTATGCCACCACCATGATCTTGCGTGTGCGTAGGAATTTTTTTGAAATTACTACGTTCCCCAACAACAAGGACCATGGCTCGCAGCGGGTAGTTACGGTGGTTTTGAGGAGACCCGCTCAAGGTCGCTGGTTCGGAGCTATTCCGAGATCTCAAGGAGCGCCAAGCTCAATACGTGCAAGAAGAAAGAAAGGCTTCCACCCACGACTGCAGCTGCTGGTACTTTATCTCTGTCGCTTAACAACACCTTCTCCCTTTGGTTTCTAGAGGAAGTGAGAAAGAAGAATATATCTTGTGTAACTAATCTTTCTTATCGAAGGTTATAGTTAGTAGATCATTTCTATAAGGACTATTTGAGCCATATCCGTGCTTTGGACCTCTTTTAGCTGCTAGGTATCTACTGGGTTCAATCCCCACTTCCGCTTGAAATGAGTAAGTCAATCCTTGGGTAGTCCTATCTTTTGAGTAATAGAAGAGGATCAGTTGATTTCATATCAAAATCAAGTGTTGAATGAAGATAAGATGAAATTTGCGTTATGGGATAGTAATAACGTTCGAAGTATACGAAGGCTTTGTGGTGGATACTTAACTTCTCAGAAAAGAAATGGTCATGTGAAAAAGAGCTTTTCACTCCTCACTTCCCCTGAGAGGGCCAATTTTGACATTCATTGTACAGACGGTGCTAGGGCGCCCGAAGCTGAACAACTGTGTAGGGCCGTGGAGAGGCTACAAACGCAACCCTTTCGAATCAATGTCAAGTTCTTGAACTTTCTAAAGAGAAAATGGGATGATTTCAGGAGTTATGGGATTGTCATGCCTGAGGCGCTGGCCTATCTTAATGTAACTGAAGATTTAGAGAAGCTAAGATCTATGTATCATAGTGCAGAATATCGAGACGCTCGCAAAAATTTCCAGTTTCAAGATTTGAACAACTTGTTGCTGAAAAACATCCAGCAGGCAAACTTCGAACAAGCGACACTCAAGCAAGCCGAAGCTTATTCAGGTTATATTTTCTATTTACCGGTATTTTTGGACTTCCGGGGTCGAAATTACCGCCACGGTCCCTTTCATTTACACGAACGAGATCTATTGAGAGGGCTGTTTCTCTTTGCAAGAGAGGATGATTATAGGTTGGTATGTGGTTCGGAAGCTATAGAAAGGGTTGAGCTAACATCATAGCAGATGGAACGTTTTTATGCAGCTACTGCATTCCATTAAGAGAAATACGTAAATTACAAAAAGGGAAGTGATTGGTATAAGACGGGCGTCTATGATCTATATCGCGGTTGTGTTGAGTCTAATAGTTTGGAATATGGAGATATTCCTGCTGAACTATATCAAATGGTGTATAAAGCCAAAAACCCTTTTCAGTTTTTAGCTAGTACTCTAGCAATCCTACATAATGATTCATATTCTATGCGTCGTATCCCTATAACCCAAGACGCTTCTGCTAGTGCATATCAGCTTGTGAGTCACTTAATGACTAGCCCTCAAAACGCTCTTAGAACGAATCTCATTCATCGGAAACCGGTGGAAAAGGATGATTGTACTATAAAACACGTGGAGAAAATATACGATATTTATGATTTCATGCTCGAGCGACTAAAACTCTATGCGAAGAAATGCGCGGACTGTTCACCAGAAGTGAGTGAGAAAATCGAGAAAACGTTTAACCGAAAGATAGTCAAAATGTTTTTTTATGCCCATTATATATGGGAAAACAAAGAAAACGGCGGTTAAGCAACTTAAGGGAGTCGTTGGGGATAGATGGGCTTTTGAGACTATTTGTGAAGTAGTAGATATTTGTTTCACATACTGGAAGTTGGAATTTGCAGATGTTTGTGATGTGATGGAATTGGTCAAAGCTGTTTGCATGGTTGCGGTCAAATTGGATAATAAGGTAGTATATGGGAATGCGTTTTTTAGAAGTATACAAAACTATTGTGATTATACCGAGGTTCCGCTAACGGTTTATTATGACCGCTTGAAAAGGAAAAAGTCCACGGTTACACTAAAAGAAAGGACTGACGTCAAAGACCTAAGAAAGAGTCTGACCTCTATCTTTGCTAACGTCATCCATCAGAAGGATGCGTTTATGGTAGTCAACGTTGTTTTAAAACTGCTCGAGGAAGAAGAGAGGATAAGGGCTTTTGTGCCCATATACACAATTCACGACAACTTTCTAACAACTATAGATCATGTAGATCTAATGCCTCAATTTTATAGAGAAAGTATCTCTAGGTTGGGGCATCCATCTCTTATAATGAAACAATTTCTTATTGATAATCTAATTATACATGCATTGCAACGAGGTCTCAATGAAAAACATTTCAAAAAGGCAGCTGATTGGAAGTACATCGTGGACTATGTTATCAAATTCAACCCCCACCTTCAGCAGGAGTTTCCCGAATACATGGGAGAAGAAGGTGTAGGCGAAAGAGAGAATTCACTCACTTTTAGACGCGCTACTCTAGAGGAACGGGATAAGTTTGAGATGGCCAAATTAGAGAAGAAGTCCGTGAGGGAGCTGGATCACGTCATGAAGAGTAAGGGTGGCGTGTGGGTGACACCTTTTTATAAGGATGATTTGAATCCTATACCTCGTGCAGTGATTAACAAGTGCATAGAATTTTGTATACCTGAGGAACTTTCCCCGTCTGAGAAAGTCAATTGGCGAAAGTCAATGGTAAGACTGAATAAGGCTTACGCACAGTATAATAAAAGGCTCTTCGAAGGGGGCGGTGTGAGACGGTGGTTGGATTACTATGAAGGTCTCTGTGAGCTTGAGGGCAGTGAAGACTATTGTCTCCACCACTAAAGTGGGATAATACTCGCTCAAAGAGATGAAATCTCTTGGGGGAAACATAAGCAGTTTCCCGTGTAGTGATCTCTGTTCACGGAGGTGGTGAGGCCCACTGATGCTACATGTGGATAGGTGGGGATAGAAGAGTGGGTATGTGGGCTTCTATCAAAAGATACCGCTATCTAACGTGAATATCTCACTCCTCGGGGAGATATGTTGGTGTTGAGAAATGACGTCCAATCTTTCGGTACCCATCATATATATAGGGTTGATAAGTTTTTTTTCTTCGACTGAAATAGGCCGATCTACAGTTTTCAATGACTTCCCGATCGGTGAAAAGGGGAAGGAGTTTAGGATATCTAGTACAAACAGTGTGAAGGGTTATGAAAGAAATAATCCTTGGAAAGCCTGAGAGGTCACTTATGATCAACGGTTTTCTATTTCTATGCGAATCTGATAGCGCAATTGAAGAATCATTGGCGACACTCTGCGATAATACGTTTTAGGGATAGCGTAATGCTATTTAGGCTTAGGCTTAGGATTCTCGAGTACTGATATGATCGGAACTAGTATTTAGATATCAACGAGCCTCTACAGGTTTGACCCTCGTTGATGGAACTCGACCTTTTCGCAGATTCCATGTTCAGATCCATCTATCTCTCCCTTTCTTTGAACCTTTGTTATTCCTTCACAAAATAGGACTGGCATGTTTCCCTAGATGAGGGATACTCATCATTATTATGAATAGGTTACTCTATCAAAAACGTTCTATCCAATTCCCTGAATCATTCACTATCATACTCAGTCTCGCCTTCGCTTAGTTGAGGGATACTAACATCGCCATCTACACTGAGGAATATCTGAGATTTCTCAGGCTTCACGACCATGCCCCCGCCACCACGTTCGATCACGGAAATACATCCGCTTAGATTTACGTGCCTTAAGATGTCTAGAATTTGTGGACAGTCAAGATGATATGGATCATAGCGTGTTGAAGCTAGAAGGACATTGGTGTCCCATCTTGTATAAAGAATGCCTTCATACCGGGTCAGGACCTCCCTATCGAATTGATGCTGAAAAAAGAGATGTAGGAGCACGTCACTCAATTCATCTATCAATGGTATACAATTCGAACGAGGAATTTGGAGGTTAGTGTGGGCATTATATATTGGGAGAGATATAAATTCCCTCAAGATGTGGGAAATCACTCCCAGATTGTGTAGACACTTTAATGTATTCCATAGACGTTCCGTAGAAACATACCAGATACTGTGACTCAAATCCACACAGACTATTTTATCTACACCACTTTGACCATCCCAGAACCTCTCGTGGTAGTCCAACATTTCGTTATAATAATTGAATCTAGAGGGAAGATTGTTTCTTATCACTAGAAACTCCCGCCTTAAGATATTCGCTAATGCTTTCAAAAGTAGTACATCTACTGAAAGGGATGGGGCAGCCATACAAGGCCAGTCACCAGCATTGATGAGTGGACGCCTGGCACAACAATACCCAAGCTCATCTTGTCTTTCCAGAGTGAAATGTTCCTGCAAAGTCATACCTCCCCTACCATATTTATAGACTTTGTATACCAATCTGGGATGAAATGATGAATAACCTTCATGTATATGTGACACCATGGCATCGATTTCTTCGGGTAAGACGCCGCGCTCCCTCCACATATCATTCGAATTATAGAGTCTCCTGACCTCATTAACCAATTGCAGTTTCCTAAAACCACCATTATGAAATCTCCTAAGAAAAGTTGTGCTGTGATTACTACTAGATCCAATTCGAGAGAGAGAGAAAATAAGTTGGTAACTGCTCATAATTGACATTATTCATCTATACTTACTCTTGGTAAGTTGGCCGGCTTCTTGCTTTGCGCTCACGATTTGGAATCAATTGGATATGTTACTACCCGCTTGACGTCTAGAACATTAGTTAGCCTCTTCCTATTTAGGGAGAGAAAAAACACTCTACTGTACCAGTAGGCCGAAGACCCGCAAGCTCAACCTGATGCCTTTGTTATTGTTCCTCAATCCGTATCAGTATCATTCCAACTCATAAGAGGGATTCTTATCTGTAAAAGAATACATCTCATTTACGACTCCATCCAACGACCAATTCCGGGATTGAAGGAGTATCGAGTCAGTGCACTATCTCTCATCATCATTCATGTATCTACCTATTTCCATTCCTAATATGCCATCTTTCCTCACTTTACCTTACCTGTGTTTATGCTGTACCGACTGTACTAATCATAATTTGTGCTGTTAAACTCATACAAACCATGACACCCATCAAAGCACCCGCTAACCTCGCTTTAGGTATCTCACCTCCAGGATTGTAATTAGTAATATCAGCTACATCGCGAAATGTTGGATCGTTACGAAACGCGTCCAATATGATTTCCTGCACGTCCTTAGTAAGAAGATATGTCTTCATATGAAACCCATCGAAAATCAAGTCAGGATCACTGAATTGGTTGACAGATATAGAATCGATGACAACAGGTACGATCAGGGGGTCATTGCCCCCAACCACTAGCTTATACCAAACCGTGCACATCATGCCTGTATGTATTAACGTGATAAAAACTATATATACATATGAATGCAGAAGTGGGTTGTAAAAGATTGTAGTGATCTCCATTTGCGGGGCAGTATAGCTCAGTTTACTAACCATAGATTTGAATCCAACATCGAGCTCCCTGAAGTGTCGGAAGATCACTTCTCTAGTCAATCCTGCCATACCTACCAAGCCAAGAGAATCTGGTAGATCTAGCAACTTATCATATAGTGAAATAGTACGCTTATAGTGAAAGCCGATAGGATTGGGGAATGAAAACCTTGAAATACGGGCAGATGGGGCCAATCAATTCCAGTTAGGAACGTCAACCTCGAAGTAGGTTCTTGTACAGAAACAGGCACCACATAATCACTTGATCGAGTTCGGTGAGTTATCAAGAACTTGTATCTATCTCTATCATACTGGATTTGAGTATTGAGTATAGACATAGAATACACTAGGTTCTCTCTCAAATTGTTAAGAATGTGAAAACGATTTGATGCGTTAGAAGGCGCACCTCCAGGAGGACTATTACCACTACCATTGGGGCCGCCTCCTCCACTCGGAGGAATCGAACCATCATAATTACTATCACTAGATCCACTTTCAGAACCTTTATCGACTTTTCCTTTCTTTCCAGAACCTTTATTGACTTTCCCTTTCTTTCCAGAACCTTTATCGACTTTTCCCTTCTTTCCAGAACCTTTATTGACTTCAACGTTCCCTTGATTTCCTTTGACTTTATCTTGATCAGATTGAGTAGGAGGATTAGACTGCAACCCATTCTTCGACGAATCTTTAGAGAATTCTTCTCTGGAAAGCGAATCAGAACTGTCACATGAGAAAGCGTCCTTGAACTCTGAGTAAACTAGCTTAAGAAACGAAGTTAGATAGGATCTCATAATATCTCTCGTATTCATAGAAATATGGATTTCATCCATTCTAGGATTTCGATTGGAGGATTTTCTGATATCAGTACCTATTTCAAAACACTGATATCCTAGTTATCAACACCATGGTTGCAGGAAAGAGATTTCCCACCTCTAGTGAATATTCCTAGAGACGTGATAATTGCAGGCTTAGCGTAGAAAACAAACTACACCGCCTCTATATAGCTCGATAGAGAATGTGCAAACGGGTTTACAAAGCTGGGAGAGGAGAAAGGTGGATAACCTTTATAGATCGGGATAACCTTTCACATTTTCCTACAAATAGGATATTTACACCGCGACCTAAATATAGCACCTAAGAAGTATGTTCTGCCAAATGAATAGACGTATATGAAAAGAGAATGCATTTGTCAATGTTCCGTTGATAGACGGGTGCTGCAATTAGCAAACAGAGTACGACTACTACTAGGCTCCAGGGTATTCTAGAGGTGGTATAGTTGGCGACCAACCTACACTAATGTTGAGATAGTACCACACATGTGATAGTAAACCCTAGCTCATATTGTAACCCTCGTTTTAGGCCATGGAAAGCCAGTGCCACCAGTGAAAGCAGTAAACCCACCTGTTATAGGATCCGTAACATCTACTACTGTTATATGAAGCAAATACCCTATGTTGTGAGGTAGGGAATCTATTGCGTTTATTCGAAGGCATCCAACCTATAGCAAACCCAAATGCAACCACCTTCAAATCGAAACTCTTATCCAATCGAGTGAGGAGGCAACCTGCAGCCATCACCATGATAACATACAAATGGAAACAGGGTTGGATAACTATCCGGATCTACTCCCCAAACTCATATCCCATTATCTCACCGGTGAGTGGGCTTCGAACAATGATCATGAATTCATATACGATTCGATAGGTTCCGAATCTGAAGGATGTTTCTCATCCAACGCTTATTTCTCACCCTCCTTCTTATTACTACTCCCACTTCCATCATTCTTAGCAGATCGACCTGCTTTCTTATTAGAAGATTGCACATCGTTATTACCTCCTTTCTTCTTGTCACTTCCTTTCTTATCACTTCCTTTCTTACTACTTCCTTTCTTATTAGTTCCCTTCTTATTAGTTCCTTTCTTATTAGTTCCCTTCTTTCCCCCCACACCTTTCACTTCTATAGAATCACTCTCATCAACACGATCACCCTCAGAAGTCTTACCTTTATTCAACCCTTCTCGGATCGCCTTGGTTAGTTCAACCGCATTCTTCAGCCTTTTATTATCTTCCCACAGCTGTAATATTAGACTGCCAGTAGGCTGATCTTTCAACATTTTGAAGAGGTCTTTACTCGTAAATACGTATGGCTTTGTGTCGACCCACATACCCTTTTTAAAGACTAGTTCCCTTTTAGCCCCTCCCAATTGCATTGTTATTTGGCTCATACGTTTCCGTATGACTAGATTTTTCCAATCCACGGAAAAGTTCTTCTCGAAATTGATCACGCATTCAGAGTGAACATTATTCAATAAGTTCACAAAGTGACTTTTTTCAACCACACCAGACGGTGCACCCTTATACTTATTTACATCTTTACCCCCTTCGACCTCCAAGAAGTAGCTTTTAGGAGCTGTAAAAATCGCACGCCTAATAAGGCCGTGTTCTAGCTTAAACTCACCAAGCTCTCTATCAGATATCATAGATTCGGGAAGATGATTCTCTAAAACTACCGAGTCTGTGTCCGTATAGAGGCAGTCATCCCGTGACACAAATTGGTCCATATATATATGGGCGTAACTCGTAATGCATGCTGATATCTGAGGACCTGTGTTCACCGGCGGTTTCCGTCCATCGCTCTCATCGTATACGTCCTCTTTATAAGAGATTAAATTATACTCTCCCAGTTCGAGTACCTCGATCACTTTACCCTTTTTCTTACGCAGAAACACTTGAGTTGTAACCTTTGAGCAAAGGACAGCTTTAGTACTTTGGGTCTTTATACCCAAACGACCGTACACACTGTTCATGCACAACTTGTGTATATAGTTTTTGGCTCCTAATTGTTTTTCTTTTGCATCTAATCTCCGTGAATACATATCATCTATGAACTCTGCAAATGGACTATCAATAGGCTCAAACAAGTACCCACAGCACGGCGTAACATCATACCCTAATTTGACAGCATGCTTTAATTCTTCACTAAAGTAACACCCGAACACGTACCCAACTCCGAATTTGAGAACATTCTCATCAAGGTCTCTAAATGGGAGAAAAGGACGCTTTACATGCTTTGGTATATACACCAATGCCTGTATAAAGCCAAACAAATCGTCCAATTTCTTGTCACAGAAATTGTCATGCCAAACCGCCTTCCCGCCGGGCATTTTACATGTTTTCATTATAAAGGGATATAATGAATTGACATCGTAATAATGCAAATTCTCCCTGTAAGGTTTGTACACATCTACATGCCCACCATAGTATGCCCGCCTAATGAATGAGTCTTCTTCCTTAGTTGGAATGTACAACTTCCATCTCTTATCGTCATGATACTTCATTCGCCATATGGTAAAGGCCATAGCCGCGATGGTAGTTTTATCAACTATGTCAACTTTGTAGTACTCAAAAAAGATCTTTTGTGCCCGCACCATGATATGACCTAAAAGCTCGACGTCATGTTTCAAATACTCGAGATAATCCACTGCATTTTCGACAATCATTTCAAGAGTGACCTTTGCGTGATCCACATCACCCTTACCAGGCAAATCAGGACAGATTTTCTTTGCCAAATACGCTAAACTACGCGGCAATAGATGCAAAGAACAACGCATTTTACAAAGCAACCTCCTTCTAACATGGGGATTAGAGGGCCTGTTATAGACAGCAATTTCATAAATATTACCCTCCCTAATATTTATACCGCCCTCCAAGTCCAAGTCTTTATGATATTGGATGATGTGGTTAGCTAGAATAATTACATAAAACCTTAAGTTATGAAAATAGATAACAAGTGCTGGCCCGTCCCTTCTACCTCTAGCTATTTCAAGAATACGTTGTATAAAACACCTCATGAGGAGGACACTCTTATTACAGAAACCACCCTCAACTTGTAACGCGTATTCTCTAGAGTAGAATGTTTCAATCTTAGAATTGGGAAGTGATCTTATTCCCTCCTCCCCACTCTCAACCACCACATCCTGATCAATAAACATAAAAGCTGCCGCATACGGAACATGAATATCACCATCGACCTCCTCATATTTCATACCGAACCGCTGGTCCACATCAGCACTCTCTGCTAAATTCACGGTCTCAATATCCCCCACCAAGAAATTGGATTCTCTCGGAGGTCTTCCTTGAAAATTAGGGTCCTCTTCCACTTTCCGGTTGTACGCTTCCAGCCTTATTTGATACTTATCCTGTAGCTTAGTGATGTAGGGGTTTTTCCGAGTATCAGCAGTATTCGTTTTCTTTGGCCTTCTCGGTATACTGGAGACTAGGGTTTGTAGTCTTTCTGATATCTCCAAGGACTCGTAAAGCCTCTGATAAAGATCTGATGAAGATAAGCACTCACTAATCTCCTCTCTTTCCGAATGGCGCGTGAAAAATCGAAGACCCACTTTATAAACAGGTTTGAGATGATACCTCTCAGCAAGTTGAATCATCTCTCTATAGACTATATTGATTATATAATCAATCGGGAGGATTTGAGAAGGATCCGATTCATCATAGAGCCAGATGCTCGTTGATGTTGCATTTCGAGCACAGGCACCTTTGACCTAGCTTTCGACAGAGAGAGACAAATGGGAATGCCAGGCACAACTCTTTGCTTTGAAGCATGAGAGAACGATGACATTTCCACTGCTTTAGTTGCTAGAACCCCCGCCTGGAAGACAACACCCATCCCTTCCTTAATTAAGTAGTACTAATCCCATTCCTTTAGAAACCTGTCCTTTCGATTGGAATAGCTTGCAGC